>CM029372.1:5182864-5226043 GCA_017165825.1 Hepsetus odoe | reverse complement strand
ACACACACACACACACACACACACACACACACACACACACACACACACACACACACACACACACACACACACACACACACACACACACACACACACACACACACACACACACACACACACACACACACACACACACACACTTTGGCTCAAGGCCTTTACTGCCCTTTTGGTGCTGGTTAATGCCAACATCATAAGCACCAAGAAAATTATGATAAACACAGAGAGGAAACATTTTGAAATATTAATCTTTATATTAATATTAAATATTAAATATTAATATTAATCTTTCAAGCCTTTTTTTGATCTCTTTTTCATCTGCTTGTCCCTCCTCCTTCATCCAGACATCTGTCAGCTATGGTCACCAGTCACATTCGGGCAGGTCCCAGGGCCAATCAAATTTGCACGAGTGCAATACGACCATAATCTACAGTACAGACATTGTTTCTCGTGTGGGCAAAATATACCAAGCAGATTTACGGTGCTGTTGCTAGGTAACAGAGCAGCTTTATGTAACCTCCAGCTAAAATTACTCCAGGATGGAGAGAAGCTGAAAAACAGCCCGCCACTTTAATTGAAGAGAGAAATACTGTTATTCAGGGCCGAAGAACTCAAGGTTCCTCACAGTTTTCTCTTTCTCTCTCCGCGAGATGAATTTAAGCAGCAGTCCATGCCAACATTTCACAATAACACATCCATGGAATGTGTTTGAACATCTCATTTTTGACATATATTGATGTATACACACACTTTGCTTTATATCACCCCTCACACACACTCACAATGCTAGATGCTGTATTTAAACTACAATCTAAAATTAAATTCCAAAAAGACACTTTTTATTCATTTATAATGCATCAAGATTGGGCAACATAATTCACAACAACACCAATTACTAAATGCCTTAGAAGACATCGGCTTCATTTCATACAAATATGAAATGAATAGTAGTTATGGTAACGGTAAGCACTAAAATTAAACGCTGCACAACTATTATTTTCCCCTCAGTGGGAAGCAAATTCTGGTTTCATAAAACAAAAGAACCCTTGAGTCTGACATTGTACATTATACTTAAAGGGACAAGGACAAGCACACAAGTATGCATGTAAATGGAACCATAACATACACACACACACACACACACACACACACACACACACACACACACACACACACACACACACAAACACACACATAAAACCTTTCACTTACATAGGCCTCGTATTCACATGACTGGAATATGAGCTTCTCTGGATGGTGCTGCCAGTACTGTACTGGAGTGGAAGATGTCGCCTCGTTGGGAGGTCGCAACGTGATTGGCTCACACCATTCCCCTTGCTGAAACACAGAAGGTGATAACAATTATTAGAACAGGAACATGGCCCTTCACGTATACATGCTCCACATCAAAATACCATCTGAACTGAACACATGTGAAATGATAAACTATTTATTTATTTTTAAATGCAGTCCTGTAACTATCGTTTCAAATTAATGCCACTTTCCATTGCAATTTTTCTATATTTTTTTGCAGTGTAAAAGCCTGAAATAAAAAAAAAAAGATGCTTTTTTGCAAATAACTACACATCATCTGCATTGAACAATCCATTTTTTGCGGTATTAAACTTACTGAAAAAACAAACAGAAAAAATATGAAGTGAAAGAGACTATTTGCCATTGTGAAACACCACACAGCGGAACACAAAACAAATGTCTCTTCTTTTAACCCACACACACCGTTCAGCAGAGGGCAGTCATATCCAGCACTCAGGGAGCAGTAATGGGGTGGCACCTTGCTCAAGGGTACCTCCGGGCAACCTACTGGTCTGATTAGAACCCATGACTTTCCGATCGAAGGGCCTTGTCACAGCCACGAGGCCACCGCTGCTCCACTATATGCCATAACTTTGAACAGGCCAGATGCTGTATTTCATTTAAAATTAAGCAAACAAACAGAGGATGTGAACCACTTTGAAAATCAATAGGATAAGTAATCTGATCAGGGGCGCCCAAGCTTTTGCACACGACTGTACATAGAATATAATCTGCTAAAACTATTTTTGCTCTCACTCATCAGCAAAGCTGGAGTGACCGATAAAGAGAGACACAGAGGTGTTATTTATCCTCATTATGCTTCAGAGTGCAATGAATCATTCCATTCACATTAAGTAATCACACACACACCACACACACAAGGGCACAATTAAGAGAGACGAAAACAGCAGTGTGTGGAACCTGTGATAAGCCCTCCATCAGCACCATGCGAGATCAAAAGGCTTCTTAACACAAGTGCGTTCACACATGAACTCAGACACACACATACACACACACACATGCAGAAATCTGAAGAGCTAGTGGAAACAGTGGAGTGATACGTCTTCTATCAACATAATAAAAGATCAAAGATAGACACACGCGCACACACACACCCTGAAATGCCACCTGCCACTGAGGTTTGATTTCATGAAGGGAGGAAGCCCACACTGGTCACTCTGTGGCATGTAGGATAAATGTCAGACCACATGTATCTAAAAAGCTTGTTATACAACAGGACTATATATAGCTCCCCTCTCTTTCAGTGATCTGTATCAACCACGGAACTGTCAGCGCTCACACAAACGTGCAGTTAAATGCCCTGACATAAAACCTTCATATACTGGATTGGAACAACACTCTCCTTTGCAGCCACCACACCCTCTTCTATACAGCAACACACCGAGGTAGCACACTTGAGTGAAGTGCACGCACTCACCATACTGACTTGGGCCATCTGTCTCTCCAGTTTGGAGCGTGGGACGTCCTCGAAGTAGTTGTCATTGCGTCTGCGCCTGGCATCCGCCTGCATGATGAGGTGCTGGACGTCGAGGGAGCCTGCGTTGGGGTAAGCCGTCTGGCTTAGAGACGGAGAAAGCTGAGGAGGAGTGTGATTCCCACCGGGCTCCTGAGCCATAGCACAAGAATATGGTACATTGAGGTTGGGAATATTAGGAGCTCATATGATTAAATGAATTGGACTACATTCTAATGCAAAAGTGCAGTGGTACATAAAAGTGGCAAAATTATTCATCCATCCTTTGAGACACTTCTTCAAACGAGGGTTGCATGGGTTGTACTATCTCCATGCTCATGCAGCAAAAGGGGGAGAACCGCTTTGGAAAAGTTGCTAATCGATTGTAGGACAGACCCAGGTCTCGAACCCAGGACCTTCTCACTGTGAGGTGACAGCACAAACCACTGCACCGCTCTGCCACCATGGGCATCAAGGGCACCATCCAAAAAATGATCTTGCATAATCAAATGCATTAAATTCTAAAAACATAGGAAAAAAAAATGCAGATCATTGGCACTTGTGTGTGCTGTGATCAGCCTAATCCTATGTAGACAGCCTAACATTGTGATTTTTCTCTCATGTTCCTGTGTGATGCATTATGGGAGGACAGCATGAAGCACACAACCGGAAAAGGATTTATATTTGAAAAGAAAGGCTCTGAGCCATCAACTTCTCATCCAGTCATAGCTCAGCAGTACTAGAGACCAACAGGAACAACAAATTACATGGCTCACACTCTGCCACTCTTTAGTAAAACAGGGTAGGTTTAAGAGTTTCTCTAAAAAGTTCTGAGATTTGGCTTTGCAAAACTCTTTTTTATTGCCATTTCAATCCTGCAACCCTACTGTTCAAACCTAACTTACTTCCCAAACGAGTACGAGGAGCGAGTGAGAACTGTGGATCAGGAGCTCTATGTCTGCCCCAGGCTAAGGATCCCCAATGGTACTAAGTCAATAACTAGTTAGAGAGTGTGTGTATGTGTCTGTGTGTATTAGCCGTCAGAGGCATACAGAGTGTTTTTAAAACATTCTGGACTGTGGGGACTTGAGATTTTGCGATTGAACAAAGGTCAGAAAATGCTGCTCTGCATATTTATAATATTCTTTCTTTGACAAAAATTAAGCTCAGCTCTTCCTCCATCGCTGTGCTTGCTTGTGCGTCTGGTAACTGTTTAAACTTGAAGCTTATGACAGCGATGACTTTCTTTAACTTGTTAAGTCCACCAGCTATGTGAGACCAGTGCACACAAGAAGCACAAGAAGAAACTACAGAGAATAAGCATGTACTGACAAGGTGAGTAAATTTAGAGTAATGGGAAAAAGTAGATTTTTTGCCAGAGCACTCACTGTAGTAGATGTAAGCCTACTTCTTTCAGGTTTTAATGCCAGCAGTGCCAAGTTCCTCCTTTGGCAAAGGGTCTCTGAGAGCTCCAACTGCCAGCATTGGGAGAGATGAAAGAACACATCTTTTTCCTCATGCCAAGCACTGCACCAGTCAGATGGTGTGTCGGCACGCTTATGTGTTAAGAGTCAAACGCTTAATATTTGACTAAGTCCTGGCCAGTGCTTGGAAAAGCAGAGGCAGCAGACTTCATGTGGCTTCAGAAAAGAAAAAAAACAAAAAAAAACAAAAAACAAAACACCTGACAGGGCAGATTCCCACTGGGAAGGAGGTGTAACCAAAATAAAATCCCAGAAGATGAAGAAAAAAAAAATTCAGCTTAAATAAATAAAACTTATAGTGGGCATCTGACTGCTCTGGCCTTGCTATTCCATGTAACAGAGTTTTGCTGCGGAGCTTTCAGCAGCCTTTAGGTTAGCAGAAATAAGCCTCATGATACACACAGTCTCACAGGAAGAGCACCTTCAGTCCCCAGAGCCAGGAGCATGAACTGCATCGCAGTAAGAAGTGGACCAGCACTGAATGCACAATAAGATCATTTAAGGAAGAGGGAGACTTTTTCTGTCCTTGCATTTGTGAAGATGTACATTGTGTGAAGAATTACGAGGCTAATTCTGGGTCTCCTCATACTGTAGATGTAATTAATGGGAAATTGAAGGAACATTCTAGCACTTTTTTTTCATTTTGCAAGGGAGAAAATTAAATAGGAGTGAAGTTGTCCCTAAGGAAAGCTACGGAGCTGATACAGAGGATATAAAGAGAGACGGATAGAGAGTGAAAGAGATTCAATTGTCTTTGTGTGTGTAGCCTCTCTTCTTTCCTAATTTAGTGTCTGTAGCTTTGGGGGTTTAATGCTTTTTCCACAGTTGCTAGAAAAGTTACTGTTTGTGAGACCCACCGGTTATAGCATGTATTCGTTTCTGCACAAACAATGATGGAATATGTCTGTGTGGTGTATGAGAAAACTGTACTTTTTCTGGCTGGCTAAGCAAGTCACTATTTCTAAAAGTGATTTTATTGTTAATAAAATCTTTTTTTATTTTTGGCATGTTGGCAGAGCATCCTAGATGTGATGTGCATTATGTGCTGTAGGTGTTTTTGTGAAGCGGAAGTGTGAACTGTTGGCACAGCAGGGGCTTCTCACCCCTTATTGGATGACTGTTACAGGGAAAGGATTTCATCTGATTATATTAACTAACAAGGTCAGACACCGATCCAAAGCACCACACTTAAGTACCATCAAGGATTGGTGTGGTGTTCAGCCAGAGAGGCTGGTCAGTTGGGGCACATTGGGGTAGTAAGAATGAATTTTGTGTTATTGTCTGTCTAAATAACTGAAAATGGAAGCAGGTTTATTTAACACTTCTAACCACACCAGCCTTCTGCAGATAAGAAGGGACACAAAACTATAGGGCAACCATTTCAACTAATAAGCATAAAAGTCAGGATAACAGAAATCAGCAGCATATTAGTTATGTGGTCATTATTGCTCTCTTGTGCAAAATGTTAGTTCTAAATATTAGGCTACAGACTTTGATTGACTGTTGAGTTTATTTTGTTTCATTCGTATTAGATATCTTAACAAAATGGACCATTTGAAATAGTGAGCTAAACTGAGCTTAGTTTTGGAAGATGCAGAGGGCAGGAAGAAATGGAGACTGATCCGCTGTGGCGACCCCTAAATGGAAACAGCCGAAAGAAGAAGAGTTTGTTGCAGTGTGAATAGTGTATGGTGCCTTGCATGGTATCTTTAGGCTGCAGGATGGGTGAAAATGAGTGAGATGAAGTAAGAAAGTGAGCAAAAAGCCAGGTCCTTTGCATCTAAAAATATATTGATTGATTTCATTTTCTGGGAATGGCATGGAAAGAGGATGCCTAAAAGACCGTATGCTGTATCCCACCATAACCATCAATGAAGAAAATAACGAGGGCTGCATTTTTGTGGTGGGGAGAGTGTGCACCGCGTTACTGACCCGCAGAGAAATAGCTCGAGGAGGCTTCTGTGGAGGGTCTTCGTGAAGCCGGTCTCCAAGTGATGCAAGAATTCGTTTTCTGTGTCCAATTAAATTGATCTTTAGGACCTGAGGATAGAGAGAGAGAGAGAGAGAGAGAGAGAGAGAGAGTGAGAGAGAGAGAAAGATGAAAATAGACTTGTGGACAGACACATATTGACACAGCACTGTGTAAAAGGCTTGAGTCCACCATGTGCTCATATTTTGCCTCCAAAGAGACAGCATTTCTTGTAATTAATTTGTTGTTGAGAAAAAGTTCCCCAGTCTTCCTGAAGTTTTTTGTTCTCATTTTCTGTGCAGTCCCAGTACCTGAGCAGTTTTAGAGGATTGTCTAACTCAAGGCAGATGATCAGGCTGTGATAAGTTTACTGCTGGTGCAGAACGCTGATTGATAGAAACCTCTTTATAAGAACCTTGTTGCAAAACCCTTTTCCCCATTTCTTTAATTTCAGCTCCCAAATATTACACAGTTTGGTAGGTGTCAAATGATATTTTGGCCGAAACAAGGTGATTCCTTCACAAAATATAAAAAGAGAGAGGTGGTCTTTGCACAGTACTGTAGTTCCAGCGCATGTATTAAGCTTTAAAGTGGTAACTGTAGGATAGAGCACATTTACTAAATACTCCATTCTGATGTTTGCAGTTATTTTTAGAATGTCCAAAAAAGACCAGAAAATACAAATGAATGAAAATGAGGAGAACAACATTCTAACCTCTCCAATCAAACCAAACTGGTCTGCCATTTGTTTGGTCAGTTTGTTTGTCCATGTTTGTTCTGGCCTTTACACATTTCTGGCCGTCAGTAATTTGTCACGGCTCCAGTTTAGTTTTCCTCACCAGCAAAATAAGCATATCATATTTTGAACACAGCACAGCGTCAAATCAAAAGAGGGAGGTTGAAGGGGAGCACAGTGTGCTAAAAACGACTCAAACATTTCGGAGCTGAATACAGCAGTGATTAAACTGTATGTCGCCGTATAAAAACAGGATCTCACTTTCTGTCTCTGATGGAAGGCAGGCTACTGTCTAATTACAGGCAAACTTTTCAGAAGGATGGACTCTCAGCAGTGTCCTCATTAACCCAGTTTAAAAGCCAAAGCGTCTGCGCAAGCAGCCCACATTCAGCTTTGGACCAGCCTCTGCATCTGAGACGCTGGCCGGTCTGTGGGGAGTTTGCGCTTGCCATACATCCAGCCATTATTTCCCTCTGGACCATACTTCTGTATATGCATAATAAGTGTCAAGGCTGTCCTGCATACCCATATCCAGTTAATAAGGGGCATCTGGTGAAGCCGTGCACACTTTTAGCCACATAATTACAATAACCGTACCATGCAATCATATAAAACCCCGTGGTTGGCAATGGTTCATCTTTAAATTCTCTGGTAAAAATCTATGACCTAATTCCCCCTCTTAACTTTGTCCACTGTCTTCAAGCAAAATGACAAAAAAACCCAATTACTCCTGTCAAATGATTCTAATCATATCATGATTAATTGCAGTACTCCATATAATCAAGATTAATCACCTTTGCTCATTTTTTATTCAAAAAGCAATTTAGGATTAGCATTTCAGATGCAAATGTTATTTTCTTTAATATGCAAATACTGTAACATGAAAATCATATGATTTTCACAGAGTGAGCACAATTGAGTTTCATGTTTCAACTAGTAAGTGCACCTGTAATATATAGTCAATTGTAGCCTGATTCCCATTCTTGTCCATACATCTCATTGATTTGTATTAGAGTGGAGGCTCGAGAGGGGGGCCGAGGCTTTCTACGTTACTGTTGCAAATAAAAATTGATGCAAGAAAAAGGAAAAAAAAAAAAACAGGTAGAGGATTTCAAGGTCAATGGATATATTAGTGGGCTGGCATTTTTTCACTGGATGTTCCTGTTATTTTCAGAGCATCAGAATTGCCATTGTAAAAACACAAAGCCTTAAAAAAAACAGAGGTGACAGTTATGATGCAGTGCTTCCTTTGGCAACTGTCATCCTGTTGAAATTTTGGAGTGGGATTTATGTTAGTCACTGCCACCCTTGTTTTCACTTCAATCACTTTTACTTTTCTACTTTTAATACTTACAAGTAAAATTTTATGCAAGGAGCTTGAACCTGTGCCGCAAGTTTACTTGACAGCAGCACAATTGGTGCACAGGAGGATGACCGGGTTAAAAACGTTCAAGACAGAGTGTTGTGTACTGTGTACAGTGCTAATCCAATATTGTGATATCCAGTATCCAAAGAAATAGGAACAGGATGGCAGGGAACAATCAGCAACAATGAAGAACCATAGAACTGTTATGAATAGCCTGTGAACCAGATCAGTATACTCATGATTAGAATTGGACATTAATCTGATTAAGAGGCAATGTGAATATTTTGTCATCATGAACATGCAGCAGAGCACTCAAAATGCTTCTCCACCCGAGCGGAGCTGCAAGCAGTCATATCCAGCACCCAGGGAGCAGTGTTGGGCATTGTTCCGGAACTCAAACCCATGACTTTCTGATCATGGGGACAAGAAGCTGACCACTAGACCCCCACTGTCTCGAAAAGGCAAGTGCTAATCAAACATATCTGCAAGGCTTACATGCTTTTTGTCAGCACTGTAGTTACATCTTTAGAGAATGTATAAAATGCTGCTGCTTTGTTGATCTATGTGACCTTTACCCAACCAGATCAACTAATAAAGAGTCTGTTCTTAATTACAATGGCAGGCTGGCAGGCTTAGCTGGCCTTCCGTCCAGATGGAGACAGTCACATCCTCTTCCTCTGCACTGCACTGCAGAGTGAAGGAAATTCTGTTTTTGTGAGTAATTGCAGTAGTTTGGGAGTTCAGCTGAAATTTTAATCTCATTAGATTAGAGAGAGTGAAGAGGAACAGGGCTGATTAGAGGACCGTAATCGTCGATTTTGCCGGACAAGAGCAACCATCCTGACACGGGGATACACACACACATGCGCACATGCACACAAAGCTCATGAGATGAAGACACAAGGATGGGCCATAAGATTAAAGGGGCTGACCTTGTGGCGGCTGACATCGCCATGGGCATTGCAACATAAACAACACCATAGCAGTAGGCTTTTCTTCATTCTGTTTAAAGCTTTTATTTTCTGGCAGAAGTTAGATTTTGAAACTGTGCAGAATATTGAATTACCAAGAATATAAGTGATAACTACGATGCGTTGCTGGCCAATGCACTTAAGAATTAGCCCAACACAGTTTGTTTATGCTTGCTTAGCTAGGGGGCTATAAAAGACAACAAGCAATTTCAATAATCTTACCAGCTACCTTTACACATTTACTGTGGTGATGGGGTGTTTTTAAAATTGCATTTAAATAGTCAATCTACTGGTTGCTTGTCATGCACTACCAGTTAACTCTAATTGGCAAGAAGCTGCTAATGCAGCAAGCAGTCTGCTCCTATTCTGTCTGCAAAAAGTGCTAGAAACTCACAAAAACTCACATTAGTAAATAGTAAATTTCTGTGGGAGCATAGAGCTTAAAGCAAGAAAACCCATTAATTGAAACACTTTGCCTAAAAATTCAAATTTCACTTATTCCAGATGTTATCAATAAACAAGACATTGTCTGGTGGTTGTTTCTTTAATTCTATAATTTGCATAAAAGGGCAACAATCTGACATGCTATGTTCCAACATGTGTTTTTGATGATAAACAACTGTTTGAATGTTCCAAACTAGTTAATGTCTAAAGAGAGAAAGCACAGAGAACAGAATTACATAAGAAACACTTGTGGTCTTCCACAGGTCAGTCTAGGCCAGTACCCCAAAGACACATCACCCTACATGATGTCATGCCTGGAGCCCGAGAAGACAAAAGCGGTGGAGCGCAGAGAGAGAGCAGCGGTAAAGATGATAAGTTTGCTGCTAATTGAGGCCTCGGAGGCCGAGAGGCCTGGCGGATTACACTCAGGCTGTTGGGAGTGACATGAAAGCAGCCTTGTTTCTGCTTGCTGCACTGTTGGAGCTTTGGATTTTTAATGACCTTCACAAACACAATGTCCTTCTTTTTCACTCCCATCGCTTCTCGTCTGTCTTTATTTCTTTCTCATGCTCCAATTCTGCACGACCAAAACGACATCCCACTGTTACCTTATCACCATCCCTCACCTCATCAATTGTCAACATGTCAGTTCTCCTCTCCCACTGCTTACCAAGCCCCCCACTCCATTTTAATTTCTGGGTTATTTAGGAGGAAAAAGAAGCATGAGCACTGTGATTGGGTATTCAACTGGAGTCATAGATATGATTGGACAAATGAACGACGAATGAACCAAAAGCAAAAAGAGGAAGCTGAAGGGCTTTGTGTTTCTTCTGGTTGACAACACATGGCCTTGTCTGTCTCAATCCTCAGCAAGCTCTTTGTCTTCAGGCCATGGTCAGACATGCTTACGTCATACAAATCCATGTCCATCACACACACACACACACACACACACACACAAACAGATCAAGATTCCTCTGTTTCTCAGTTAATTCTATTTCCAGAGTCATCAATCAGCTGTGTTTGTATTGATTTTGTGAGCTGCCTTCAAATATCTGGCAAGGCACCAGACTCATTGGGGTTGGGGAACATGCATTTCCTATGTCCCAGAGCATAAAATAGCCAATAGCCCCACAATAGCCAATTTGTTTAATGTAAAGTCAATGCTTTCATCACTGCACAGATGATATACAGCTGAAATGATGTGCCAAGAAGCTCATAGTCAGTGTAATAAAGTCAGTGTGTGTCCTCCTTCAATGTGAGAAAGCTTCAGCATAACCCTAAGGTCCCCTCATGAATCCATTCATTGCCATAATTCATATTTCAGGCTGCTGCTGTGCATCTTCAAGAGTGTATCTGCATCTACACTAGAACACAGTGAGTGAAGGAGAGGCTGTTGGTCTAGAATAACGATGGACGGTCATTACTGTTGCCCTTAGCTCTCCATCACCGTTATGGGTTAGTGTTTAAACGCTGATGTGAGCGCCATCATGACTAAACCGCACTCATCTCTGAATCCATTTATAACCAGCTCCTCCCAACCAGGGGACAACTAGAGAGGAACCAGAGTCAGGCGGTTACCTAGCAACTACAGAGGCAGAGCTGGGGCTATGCGTAAAAATCTGCAGGCCTCAGAGGCAAAGTAAAGCAATATATACTGTACAACAGAGCACCAACGGCATGAAGGCTGAGTACTAGTGCAGACAGGATGAACCAATAAGGAAAGGTGTTTTGCTTTATCACTGGCCAATAGCTATGAGCAAACGCAGGGATAGAAATCGTATGCAGTGTGGGAGAGATCAGAGATGGAGAAGGGAGGAAGCAGATAAAGCAAGCCATACAGTAAGGCAGGAGAAGCTAGCAATCTGCACTCATGCACTCATCCTCACACCTCCCCACCGACTCATACACTCATGCTTAAGTGGGAATATTCCTTGGGTAGGCGAAAATCTGTCGCTTCTCAAAGGACTTTGCAGCACGCAGATATTTAGTAAAAACAGACATTAACCGTCTCCCCAGACCACCCAAAGTTGCAGCAATCTTTGCATCACATGCATCCAATCAAATGCAGCATATGATTGCTGTCTGAACAAAACATCCTTTCTTCACAATGGGTGGTTTATAGAAGAAAGGAAAAATCTCTTACCCTACAGTGGAAGTTAATATAATGTACTTTATGAACTTTTGTGATTTACTTTTGGACATTTCTACTGGTCCACTGATCATGAAATTCGTCCTTAATGCAAACGGAAGCTTTTAAGTTATATAAAAAGTCAGACAGGGACAAAAGTCCTCTAAATCTTAATTTGAATGACATTTTTGCAAAACTCTACTCTAGATCTGCAGTGTATGATTTTAGAAATTCTTTAAAAGAGGAAATCATTTCCCCGAATGAGAAATAAATGAGAAATCCAGTCTTTCCCAGAAAGGCCTAAAAAGTTCCTCTTATGTAATGCCTTTGATTCTGGCCAGGAACAGACTACATATGGGGGGCAAATGTTAAATCCTCTCTGATGTGAAAGAGTGGGAATCTGTAATACTGCTCTGGCAGTGTGTAAGTGCTTGGTTCTGGCCCTTCACACACGTGTCGACACTGCTCCTGCACGGTTCCTGTCTTCAAATCATTCATATTTCACAATATGACATTAGGCCAGACCAGCTGAATACAATTTTTAAATAATGTGAAAACGACACATTATTTTTGCCTGTTTTTTTTCTTAACTTGACAAAGTTAAGGTATCAGCATTACTTGTAATTCGGTGAAAACATGTCATGGCTAGACAAAGTTTGTAGGCAGTATGATTTGAAGTGACTGTGTCAGATAATGGAAACCGAGGAGATGTGCAATAAGACTGGTCGACAACTGAGAGACAGAGATGATCGTTTTGTTTGGCGTGTGGAAGGATAGAGGTGTGAGACGTGTCAGGATAAAAGGTAATCCCCCCATTCCCCCACTGTCATTAGCTTGTCTTATGAAATCCATTAAGCCAAGAAGCAACATCCATCTTAATCACAACCACTAAACCTGCTAGGACGTGCAAGGGAAAGGTTCCAATGGAGACCTCAAAGTACCAGCGCAGCACATGCCTCAAGCAAAAATGTTGCCTGTTCACTGTTTAGGGTTCAGAAAGGAATATCACTGCACAGTGGAGGGAGGTCATGAAAGTGAAAGTGAAGTGAAAGTGACAACCCTTGTCATTGCGAGGTCACGGCACAGCACACATGAACCACAACGAAATTGGACCTCTGCATTTAACCCATGCACACTCAAACCCGTGAGGTAAAGGGAGGTAATTTCAAACTTGTCATTCCTGCAAATTACACAGCCTGAAATTAAAGTCTACTGAAAAGTCTTGAAGATCATCTGTTGAAGATTATCAGATGAAGAACAACTGTCCTTAACATGCATCATGGGAGAACCGATGCTAAGTGGTCAGCTGAGTAAAAGCATGTCAACGGGGCAAGTCGTCATTGTGCAGGGTTGTGAATCAAAAACTGAAATCATCTTCAGAAGGTGGAGAGGGACAGAAATGTTCACCTTGATATGATCGTGAAGTGTTCTTGATGATGCCAAAGGACCACTGTGTCATCAAAACTGAGATGGAAGAAGCGAGAAAGCTTCTTTTTCCTTTTCTTATTTGTATATTAGCAATTCATGCAATCTAGGCCACTGTAAATAAGCTTACATTGACATAGAGAAGTATTGGCTGGACTTTTTGGCTGTGGTGCACGTCCAGAGCCCCTTTGTTCCAGTAACAAAATCTGATCATAATTCATTTGAGACCCATTAAAATAACAAGTGCCTGTTATTTGTTTCTCTGATTAAATCACTCGAGATGGATGTTAATACTGGAAAATCAGGGCCCAAGTCTTGACTACAGCGCTTATTCCAGTTATTTGGTCATGAGAGTCTATCTCCCTAATAGGTCCAGTAGTCTGTGTGTAAAGTTAGGATGACATACAGTTGAATCAGTAGTGTAATTTATTCTGTCTGCATTGTGTCTCCCACAGATTGAGGAACAGCTGGTGTTTTTGTAGGGAAATGAGAGTGCAGTCCTGCTGCAGTCTGTCTGAAATACTGTGGCCTTTTGAGTAATGCAGACTTTGTCCATGTTCTGTGATCCATACGTCACATGTAAAAAACAGTCCAGGAAATAATAGCTTGCAATAAAGCTTGGTATAGATGCTCAAATCGCAGTTAAAACTATAATTGAAATATACCCTAGAACAAATTACCATTTCCCAACCGACCAATCAGCATGCAATGGTCAATTCAATCACATGGCGGACAATGACATTTTTTTTTCAATTAATTCAGCTTGCAGTCAGTATACCAATCATATCACCACCAAGAACCAATCATTAAAACCATTAAAATCACAACACACCATATAACCACTAGAGCTGACCATTAAAATTACCACCAATACACACACCATATCACCACTAAAACCAACCATTAAAATCACCACCAATACACACACCATATCACCACTAAAACCAACCATTAAAATCACCACCAATACACACACACACACCATATCACCACTAGAGGCAGTGGTGGCCTAGTGGTTAGGGAGTTTGTCCACAGGATCAGAAGATTGTGAGAAGATTCAAACCTCTTGCCAGTAGGTTGCCTTGAGGTACCCTTGAACAAGGTACCGTCCTGGTCACTGCTCCCCGGGCGCTTTCATAGCTGCCCCCTGCTGTATGGTGTTTGCATGGGTTAAATGCAGAGGTCCAATTTCATTGTGGTTCACTGTGTGCTTTGCTGTGACCTCGCAATGACAAAAAGTCACTTTCACTTTTTTTCACTAAAACCAACCATTAAAATCACCACCAATACAAACACCATATCATCACCAAAACCAAACTATTAAAATGACCAATACACACACCATATCACCACTATAACTAACCATTAAAATCACCACCAATACACACACACCATATCACCACTATAACTAACCATTAAAATCACCACCAATACACACACACACACACCATATCACCACTATAACTAACCATTAAAATCACCACCAATACACACACCATATCACCACTATAACTAACCATTAAAATCACCACCAATACACACACACACCATATCACCACTATAACTAACCATTAAAATCACCACCAATACACACACACACACCACACCATATCACCACTATAACTAACCATTAAAATCACCACCAATACACACACCAAATCACTACTGCAAAAAACAGCAAACACACACACACACCAAATCACCACTGAAAACCAACCATTAGAATCACCACCAATACACACACAAACCAAGTCACCACAAAAAACAACAAACACACACGCCCCGAATCACCACTAAAACCAACCATTAAAATCACTACCAGTGCTCACACACACACCACATCACCACCATGAACTAACCACTAACACCATCATTATTATACACACACACCGAATCACAACCAAGAACCAAATATTAAAGCTATCCCCACTACACACACACACACACACACACACACCAAAGCACCATTAAAAGCAACCATTAAAATCACCACCAATAAATCAATCAAACAATGACCAAAAAACCAGTCAACATTAAGAGCCATCAAAAAGTCAGTAATGCAGCCAGATCATTAAGCACAAAAGTAACTTTTTTGAGGAGCTGACGTTAGGTTTGAACAGATCTGCACGACTCAGTTGTGCATCCATTATGTAAGAACAGGTTAGAAATGTTTCTGTTAAGATTAGATAAGATTTGTTTCTGGACATGATCTTATGTATGAAAATCAGAGCTGGCAAGAATGAAGCAAAATGTTTAAAACAAAGGCGCAGAGACCTTCCCAGAATAAAATGGGCCTTGACGTGTTAATTGAATGTTCAAGTAGCATTAAACAGTGTTCTCACAATGTTCATACAGAACTTTTCAAGTCTGATATTACATAAGAGTTCCTTGAATGTATTTGCTTTTATGGGGAACATTCCTCCAACCTTCTAGTAGCTTTCAGAAAACTGGTAATTTAAAACATTCTGGTGACACTCAGATAAGGATAATCCGCTTCCCACCACCAAAACTGCACAGGGGATACTCTCAAGAAAAAAAAAATGTTTTGGGATGCTCGGCTGGAGAAATGAACTTGTCGACCGAGATAAGAAAAACTTCAGCAGTGAAACTGAACTCTGTTTGCATTGCAGAAACTTTCAGCTGCACCGGACCCACAGTGTCTCCCAGACAGTGCCAGAGTTTGGAGTCCACTGCGGAGAGCTTATCTCAGCTGAATGCGAGCAGCATAGTGATGAGACTACTACAGAGGCGCTACAGCATTTCAGCATTGTATAAGAGCAAAAGAGCGCAGCACACTTCTGTTAAATGCATAATTTCAGCTCTAGTGACTTCTGCATAATGCAGTCTGATGGGAGGGGCTCACCACAGTGAACTCCTGACACCTGCAGATCACGAGCACTGCGAGCAGCAGGCTACATGAGGACACACACACACACACACACACACACACACACACACACACAAAGAGGTAGAGAGAGGGAGAGAGGAAGAGAGAGCGAGTCGTGTTCATCCCAGATTAGATCTCCTGGAGGAAAATAAAGGCAGGTACTGCAGCAATCTGAGAACAAAAGGTTTCAGGTTGCATTGATTTAAAGCACTCGGCCGGAGAGAACTCTCCTGTATTCCCTCTTCTGCCTCACTTTGGTTGTCACCACACTCTTTTTATCTGCTCGTATGTGCTTGAAAACTTACCTGCGTTCTTTGCCTTTGAAGATGTGCTGAAGCTGACAGAGTAATATCCTTGGTTCTTCAAGAAGATGCTTCACTACATCGCCAAGGAGCTCTTTACATGGCATTTAGACCAGTCTACCACCTTCTCTCTCTCTGTAATGTAATGGTTCTGCTAAATGCCACACAGAACACCGGCAGAAATCCTCACAACAACACAGGCCCTCTCTCTCTCTCTCTCTCTCTCTCTCTCTCTCTCTCTCTCTCTCTCTCTTTCCAGTCTCCTCACTCAGGTGTTCTTCAGTGCCTGTTCCAGCTCCAGCACTCTACACTGTCTCAACACGTCCCTCTCTCTCTCTCTCTCTCTCTCTCTCTCTCTCTCACTATGTACCTCTTTTTCTATCCCATTTGCTTACACTCTCTTGCTCTAGGTCCGGTGCTCCTCGTCCTCCCTCTGCCTGGTTACTATGGATACTCTGCTCCCATCCAGAGTGAAGCTGGTCCGCTTCTGCAGATCAGTGTCTCCACATCCATGCGCCTTAATGCTGTAAAACGTCCCTCTGTTCTCTCTCTCTCTCTCTCTCTCTCTCTCTCTCTCCCCCTCTCCTCCTATGTGTGTCTCTGTCAGAGCTGCTGTTTAACCCTTCTGCTGCCAATGCTCAGCCCAATGCAGTGAGAGATCAGCAGCTACACATCCAGCAGCTCCTGGCTAAGAATGCACTGTGCTTCAACACATGATAAAAGATTCATTACTACATGTTTTCCCCCTTTCCTCAAATATTTCTCTCTCATTCTCTTTGTTTAAGGATTTTTCTCTTTCTCTGTCTCAGTTTCTTGCTTTGGTATTTTCAATTTTCAATTTCAATAAGAGCTGCGAAGGCAGCACAGCTTGAAACCGCAGAAAAAACAACATGAACAGACGTGATTGTGCATGAAAGGAATATTTAACATTTCTGTTTGCTGTAGAATTGTGTGTTTGTGGCCACATGCATGTACTTGCCAGAGAGCGAGAGAGAGAGACATTTAGATGAATATCTGCAGCAGCTTATATAAACTCTGGTCTCCGTCTCCTTCACTGCAGCTCTGTTTCCAGTAAGCGCTCAGAAAACCTGCCCATAACACCAACCTCCAAACATGCTCGCGGGATACGTTAGTGTAACACATGAGCCTACACACTCGTCCACCCACACACACTACTGCACGCACCGTGAGCTCAATACTAAATGAACACAGCACTGCTTGCAGAATGAAGTCATTATTACACATACAAACAGCATGCTATAGCTCTCACCTCACACACATACATAAGTATACACACAACATCCACACACAGTACAACACACACACAATCTGCATTCAGTGCATTAAGAGGCACTAAAGGCGGCCATTTATCTTAGTGTAGACCTATGTGTGTGCATGTGGGACTAGGAGAAACAGAGGGTAGTACAGTACAGGTCAGGAAGGAGTAGTGGAAGTGAGAGAGGAAGAAATAATGTGTGTGTGTGTGTGTGTGTGTCCATTATGGTGGAAAACCAGTAGCCATCTGCTGGAGTGGCAAGAGACATCATGAAATCTGTTCTTTTGGAGAGGTGATGGAGAAGGTGACCCAGGAACATATACACATGCACATGTGCGTCACGCACAAACACGCACGCACTCACGCACGCTTGTCAGATTTGAATCACCCATACTTCACGCAAGTGGTCTCTATGGTAACTACTGCTAGCAGTCATGGCAACAGGGTAACAGTTATCAGAAAAAGGAGCTAAACTATTATTACTGCCTTGATGACTTTTGGCCGCCTACCATTAGAGCCTCAGTGACGCCATTACATCCTCACTGGAGGCCTTTCAGCTCTTTAGGAGGAGTGTGCACATTAACCATCCAAAAGTACACTAATGCAGCACTACTAACATTCACATCAGTCAGACTGATATTTAATAGCTGCCATCAAGTGTGCTGAGTGATATTCCACTATTTTTTATGAGTTAATGGGAATAATGAGTTAATCTGACTGTGATGCCACAGCCATGCTTGGCCAAAAAAGGCACAGATGGTTTAACATGCTAGATGGAAACGGGTGATTAATTCACTCTTTCATTATCTTAACCGCTTACCTTAACCAGGGTCTCAGGCTTGCTGAAATCTATCCCAAACCTAAGAAACACCCAGAACATGTCGCCAGTCCATCACATAGTGAACACCCAGTAACACAACCTATTCTCTAATCCTCCTGCCATGCATGTGTTTGGTTTGTGAAGGGGAACCCAGCCAGACATGGGCAGAACATGCAAACTTCACAATCAGCTGGGAACATCACCCAGAATGTTTCTTGCTGTGAGGTGACAGCACTAATGGCCGCAACACTGTTAAAATATTCAGAGGCAATCAAATGATGCTGTAGGTGCAGCAGATTCATATGTATTGTATGACGCACATGTTTGCCTTTTTTTCTGGTACATCCCTTGGTAGGCAAGATAAGGCGGATTTAGACAGTGGCAGGGAAATGGCTACTAGGAGGACAACAATCAGCAGACCACAGCTCAGCTGCATCCAGATTTGCTTTACATTAGGTTAAATTTTGGCTACCATATTCTTTTGTGTGTGCATGTGTGTGTGTCTGTGCAGTGATACGAGGCAGTGGGACTAGGCCCCAGTATCAGAAGGTTTTGGGTTCAAATCCTGGAACAGTAGGTTGCCCTGAGGTACCGTCCCCGTCACTGCTCCCTGGGTGCTGGATATGGCTGCCCCCTACTGCACGGTGAGTGTGGGGTTAAATACAGAGGATGCATTTTGTTGTGGTTCACTGTACGTGCTGTACGGTGTTTCACAATGACAGATAGTCACTTTCACTTTGAGGTCGGCGCAGATATTTTGCAAACCTGAACATGGATGGCTGGAAATGAAGCTATAATTCTAACCATACCCATTTTGATAAGCTACCGGACTATAATTCTGACCCTTAAACAATGCAAAGAGCCCTACGCTTCTCATTCAACCGTATAAATATACAAGCATATGCCAGATACATAGCGATAGTCCACATGCACTGAACACCTAAAAGCCACTCAGTCCACTGTAATAGACTGCAATGTGCTCCTATACACATTTCGCCATTAGTGATGTGACAGGAGAAAATAAAGCACCCAGATATTGGGGTCAAGCTGCAGGCAGTTTAAACATGCTCCTAGCAGTGCTGCGGTATCTGCTGTTTGAAGAGCACATAAATCTTTCTGATTCATGTTTGAGATCTGTTTGAGAACCAGAAGTGAAGCCAGGTTTGTACCCCGCTGATGGGACCACATGCTGGTCTAACAGCACAGCCGGTCGCAGGCTGAACGCAGAAAAGAGGGCTAAATCTTCATTATGAACACACACAGCACGGCACACACACATATTTTTGAGAAGAACATAACCCACACATAAAAACACAGGTCAGGGTTTGGTCATGCATCATGCTTGATCATACTGATCATGATAATCCACTGGAACTGAGGCTCCTCTCTGACTCTACAGTGTAAAAGTCAAATCTACAGGGTCAGTTAAAACTCCCACAACACAAGAAAAGGTTAACAATGGTTAATTTGTACTTTTAAGGCTGCCTCTATAGGGACTTCATAACAGATGCATAAGCACGGAATATTTATACTTATAACATGCTTACACTAGCAAATGCAATATGAAATATGCTTATTTATTTATTTATTTTATTTTATTTTATTTTTTCCACAATGATGCACCAATATAGGATTTGTAGGCTGGGGAAAATTTCTGATACTTATCACGTACATGTATGCCAATGCAGATACAACAAGCATTTTTAAAAGGGCAGCAGGCATTACTTTTAACTTTTAACTTTTTTTTGATTTTCTAACTTAAACACGAGATAAAGTGAGAAAAATGACAGCATTTCAGGACAGTATTCCACCTTTACATAAACACTGTGTTCTTCCAGTGTGCAAAGAATGTGCCAATACACCAACAGGATTTAAAAATCATTGCGAGTAGAGATTTAAAAATCTCTACTGCTGAGGGCCCTTAAACTAAAGTGACCGATAGATGTTCCATTTATAACGCTGGTATGAAGCATCACTCAGGCCTAGTTAAGAGCACCACATTTCAGATCCTGACTGTCCTTGAAGTAAAGAGGTCACTGATAACTGAACATACATTTCCCCAAACCTCTGCACTTAAATAATAGTAGAAAAACCCTTGGTAACACATTACTTCACTTTTTAATGTATTTCACTTGAAAGCTATTGAAAGCATTACTGTGAGTGCATCTTGGCTAAATCAGCTAAAGGGAACGGTTAAGGGAAGCAAATGTGCTGTAAAAAATTCTACTGTCTACTCCCAAACCATGAAATAGGCTTAACTACACATTACTAAACCATGCACTTACAAGCTAGAGGAGGAAATATATGAACTAGAAAGCTTGGGGTATTTTATAAAATTATTTGTTATAATGAAAATGCATTTAGTATATTATTCAGAAACATGTTTGAGATCTGTTTGTCATTTTTAAAGTAATCCTCGTCACTGCATTTCAGATCAATTAAAAGATCAATTTTAAGTACAAAACTTAGAGTACCACTTTGAGTACTGCAGCTAAGTATATATTTTAAACTTGTTTAGTATAAAGTAATATATACTCACATAATATAATAATAATAATAATAATAGGCGGCAGAACAAAACCTCCAAGTGTGACCCCACAGGAAAATGAGAAAGCGGAAAACATTTTAATGTACGTCAATGGAACAGGATTGCAAAGTAATTTCGGACTTTCTATTGGCCTATTCATCAGAGAACCCACCCAAGCTATTATGCGATGGTTTTTAGATACTGCCTGTGGATACAAGTAACTTATAGTAATTACTTAAGTAGCTTTCTAATAAAACTCATCTTTGTTATATTCCTGTTATTACTGTGATTACTTATAGTCAAGTCATTAGTCACAGGGATAACGGTGCTCTTCCTTATGTAGGCACGTTCAGTCATTTTCATCCTTGCAGACATAAAAAGCATAAAGCCTTTAAATAACGTGGGAACCAATGAAGTAATAGTGTGATTTTATCCAATCAGCCAGGATGAAAAAGGAAATCTGTGTGTGTGTGTGTGTGTTAGTGTAACAGAGAGAGTGTGAATTCAGCCTGTGTGAGAACACTAACATGCTAAGTTTTGCCATAATTACTGTTAACCTGGGAAAGACTCTCTCATTTCTCTCTTAAATACATCACACACACACACACACACACACACACACACACACACACACACACACACACACAAGTGGAGAATGTCAGTAAACCTCTGCTGAAAACACACACACGAACACACCCGCTCAGCCGCTCTCTGTGTTTTTCTCTTCAATAAAACAAGCAAACTCCTCCAGATTCATAGCTCTCCTTACAGTTCTCCCACCACATGATGTTTATTCTCACATAAAAAAAAACTCCTAAAACCACCGACTCCCAAAACCCTTTGCATTCAAAGTGCAACCCCTAATTATTTCATTTTCTTTGTTTCTGTCAGTCAGTCCAGTCTCCTGTTCCCCCTCAGTACTACTACAGTTGCAGTGCAGGACACCTGAATTGAAGGACACTAGAGCCATCTAGTGGAAAGTGGTTGTTAAAGAGAGTTTCTGTAATGTGTGCAGTGAGACTTTCACTCTTCAGGACACATCACTCCGCTTGCTGTCCTTGTCTGGGGAATCCCACACCACACTCAGACCCACCACGTGCATTTGGGTGGGAGTGGGGGTGCAAATTTGTTTCATTTCCCTGAAGCCAAGCCTGCTGAGAGGCAATTTGATGCCACCCAGGAGTGTGTACACAGTCTGCTTTCTCCCTCCAATTTCCTTTCAGCCCTGAATGCTTGTTTAATAACCACATAAAGACTCGCAAATGATTAAAATAATTAACCACAGTTAATCTCATTAGCAGAGTAATAATGTAACGTTCATGTTGTCTGCCTCCATTTGTCCTCCTTCAGCGGTTCAGCTTGGGGATTCTTGTCGCAATGGATGCTCTTGAGGGGAACTACAGCTATAACTACTTTGCTGCTGCCTTTGTTTGTTTGCTGTTCATTGATTAAGCCACTGATCTGCTGAAAGCACTGTACAGCAGTTATCCTGTGCAAGGTGGTGAACTCACCAAGTCTCACTCATTTTCTGAGTCACTTGTCCTGATCAGGGTTGTGGAGCTGATGTCTGTCCCAGCTCTCACAGGGCGAAAGGTGAGGAGACACCCTGGACTGGTCAGACAGACACACTCACACACAAACTCACACCTAGGGACCAGTTCAGCATCTCCAATATGCCTGATGTACATGTCTTTGGACTTTGGGAGGAAACTGGAGCTCCTGGAGGAAATCGACACAGAGAACATCCAAACTCCACACAAGAAGGACCGCCCCATCTGGGAATCAAATCCAGGACCTTCTCACTGTGAGGCAACATCACTATCCACTGTGCTAAAAGCTCTATTTAAGCCACAAAGCTACAGTTATAGATATTGTCAGAGCAAAGAATTGCCTAAGGGTCAGACTATGAAAAATACATATAGCGTTAAATTATTAGTGGAATTATTTCTTTTTCATGCTAACATATAACCTGTAGCCTAAATACTGACCTCTTCGTTTTAAATATAGATGATCCGTCAAGAAATCAGCTCTGAGGTTAAAGTAGCAGTAGTAAAGTGTATCTCTATATCTGTATCTATGTCTAAATCTGCATTAACTACATATAAATCTTAATGTGTCTCAAACTGCATCAAACTCTTACGATAACACGAACAGACTTGCTTTAGTGGTTTAAAGGCTGCACAGCGGGGCAGTGGTTACCCCGTATCCCATAGCGAGGAGATTCTGGGTTCAGCTTCCTGCATAGACCTTTATGTGTGGAGTGTCCATGTTCTCCTAGTGTCTGCACGGGTTTCCTCCATGTGCTCCAAATTCCTTCCAGGTCAGTTGCCACGAAGTATAAGAGTGTGTGTGTGAGTGTGTGTGTGTGTGTGTGTGTGTGTGTGTGTGTGAGTGTGAGTGTGCATTTGTCTCGGTTTTTCTTCACTGTGATGAACTGGTGACCTACACCTCCTGTGAATCTTCTACGGACAAGCCTCTCAGATAAGGATGGATCACAGTATGACACACAGTAATCCATAAAAATTGAAAAAAGTATGTTTTAAAACTGTAACCTTATTAATGATCTTTTATCCAAATGTGTTTCCACATTTAATTTCTTGGAGCTCCAGTGCAAAGCTAAGGGAAATCTTTAAGCATGCTGACTGAGTGAACACTGAGGGGAAAAGTGTGTGAATTGAATTGATCTTGGAGCCAGCTCTTTGTTCACTAGCCACATTAACATACAGGCTTCGTCTCATTCATTATATCCTCTCTTTCCCTGCTCCCATTCCCTCAAAGGAGCTTTGCAGTGATGCTTCACTGAGCGAGCTCTTCCTATGCAAGGTCAAAGGAGAGGCGCTGTGATATTTCAATAACCCTCACACAAACACAAATCTGTTTAACTGAATCCTCACTGCAGATTAGAATTCATTACCAGATCAGCCTGAATAGCAGCTTTGGTTTCAAATGTATCCTCCTCAGATCAAATGGGATTATTTAACCCTTCTACACTGCAGTTATTGCTGGCCTTTACAAAAGCATGTTGTAATTTTATTAATAGCAGATACCACAAAGCCACAATCAGTCTGTTAGAAAAAGCGGAGGTTTTAAATGAAACAGTTATACATTTTATTTCTCTGGAACGCTATTCCAAATGTACTTTCATTTGCTGTTGATGTTTCCTCCAACAAATCTTTAAAAGCAACTTTTATTTATTTAAAACAACCATTTTTTAAAATGTATTTTTATTTCATATATTTATTTATCACCATTATCATTTAATAATTTTCTTTAGAAAACGTTCTGGGATCGACTCTTGACCCTACCAGTTTCTTCACCTTTCATTCTAAGAAAAACCCTGTTACGATAAGCGGTTTTGATTGCTCAGGCTTCTCCCAGCGAGAAGGTTCTGAGTGGAATTCGCTTGTTCTTGTCCTCAGGGTCCTCTGGTTTCCTCCCACAGTCCAATATTATGCACTTAAGGTGGACTGGTGGAACGAATGAGTGTGTCCTTCTGTTTCTGCCCAGCTGTCCAGGGTGTTTCTCTTACTTTCACCCTATGAGCAACAGAATATTTCCAGGACCTCCATTAGCCTGGTTAGGAAAAGTGACTAAGATAATCCATGGATGGATGGATGGACTTTGCAATGAAGCAGCATTCAATAGCATTATTTGGTTCAGATTTCTAGTTTCAAAGTGAAACTGAAGTGAAAGTGATTCATGGCCATTGTGAAACACAGCACAACACACAGTGACCTACAACAAAAACACTTCCTTTGCATTTCACCCATACATACAGGGGGCACTGATGGGGACAGTACCTTGCTCAAGGGCACCTCAAGCCAACCTTCTTGAGATCCTGGTCCCTAATCACTAGGCCACCACCGTCCCATCTCAATCCGACCACCTCAGATTCCTTTGTTTTACATTTAAACTCTTAATGATGCAAAAACTGTGAAACTCTTTAATCAGTTAATAAGTTGTGAATGCATTTAAAGTAGAACAAACTGATTCTCTTTACACTTTTTGATTCTTTTACTTTTTCACCAGGGTGTCCATCTCCATGTTCCTTTACTTTACATGTCTTTCTAGTCTTCCTCCTTTGTTACTCATCTACCTTTCTACATCCTCTGTTCCTCCAGCTTCCCACATGCACTGTTTGCATTTCACTTCACTCTCTTTTAAGCACAAAACCACAGTGCACGAAACCTCAGCTTGTCCAACTGTCACACACTCCCTTGGTGGTCATATCTGTCCCTCTTTTACCGCATGTGAGTGTGTGTTGGCAATTTGCAGAATTTGTAGTGTAGATTGTTGTCAGCTGAGCATGGGGACAGAGCTGGTCTCTGATGAGAGCTGAGATCAGACACTCATTACAGGAAACTCACAATGTCCCTGCAGTGACCGACAGCAACCTTCACACACCCATAAACAGAAACAGAGCAGAGACAGAGACAAAGACAGAGTAAGAAAGTGGAAAGAGAGAGCGAAAGAGAGGCAGATAAAGACAGAAGGGATAAGAAAGACAGAGAGATTGAGTGAGAAAGACAGAGAGAGAACCCAAACCTATTCACAATTATAGAAATGCATTGGCAACAAAACTGAACAGTCTACAGCTTCTGGTCTCACTCTGCATGACCCTGAGATCAGATCCTCCACAGCAGGGTCTACAGCTGATCCTGGACCTGCTGGAGCAGTTCTGCCAGACCCCTCAAAAACACCAGTTATGATACATCAGAAAAAAAACAAACATCCTAAGCAGCCATTAGAATTTCCCAATTAGAATTAAAAATATTTCAGTGATTCCATCATTTGAGTAATTCTGAAAAATTCAGGAATTCAAAGAATGAGGAAGAAATACACACAAATACCACTCAAAATGCATGCAAAATTAGGCCAATCTGGCTACACATAAAAATACTCATAAACCTTTTTTTAAAAAGAGTCATCAAATTCAGTAAATACTCTGTAGCTGGTCCTGAGCTATAGTTCCTCACGTCCACAAACACAGGAACCCAAAGAATGCCCAAGACCAGGTGAAATCATCAAATCAGATCAGAATCACAAGCACAGCTGAGAGAAAAATACTCCAGTTACTGGGAAACCCAAAGTAAAGCAGTGGGTTGCCATATATCCTGCACCCACGGAGCACTGTTGGGGTTGTGAGACCTTGCTCCCTCAGGGTAACATAGGGCTGGACAAAATGACAGTAGTTTCATTATTGTGATAAATTACAATCACAATTTTCTTTTGTAATATTGTCAGTGATTAATGTGCTCAATTGCATTGTGTTACTTTGCAGAAAAAGCAGAATTAGTTCATTGTAACTGGAGTGAATGTAGTCCAGTGTGCTAAATGTTGATAAAAAAACACTGAATTATTATTTTTGTGGCAATGCAGGTACGATGTCAGAAAATATACATGTTATGATATACTGTACATCATGAACATTTTTTGAAGGATGGAGATTTTTGATTTTATTATTTAGTCAGCATGTGCCCCCTGCATCTCCCACACACATGTGCCCCTGCATCTCCCACACACACAGTGTCCCTGACATATACACAACAAGCATGTACACGCGTTCATATAACATCTTGTGTGAAGCAGAGTTTATAACTGTGATATGAAGGGCCTGCAGTTGTGTCATAAAAGGCATGTGCCGCACCTACATTAAACACTCAGCACCAATAAAGCTGCATGAAGCGCAGCCTAAACGTGCGGTAGTTATACATGAAACTGAGGGGTCTATCTTTCACCATCCCATTCATTGCTACTCAGAACTGTTTATAATGTAACGATGAGGAAAAACAAGACATATATCAGGACAATGCACGTTAAACCTATTCTAATCAAAACCCTGAACAGTAGTGTGACTGATAGTCATTTATTTCAATGTCAGTTGTTTTTTTTTCACGATGAGAAGTTCAATAAACAGTAAAAGCAATAAATAATCTGAGGTGAAATGGTTTAGCTGTGCATAAGTGCTATTTAAACATTTTCCTAACCTTAATACACATCCCTAGTCCTCAAACTCCTAAGAGCATCAAACATCAAAGCATAAACACACAAATTGGCAAGAAATGAGATTTTTGACTTTGTTGCCCTCTAGTGATAGTGGCTGTATTACATCCCACTGAGCTACTTAAAACAGTGTGTGGGTGGTTTGGAGAGATGAAATCACAACCCACGTCATTATATAATATTCTCTCTCTCTGTCTTTCTCTCTCTCTTTCTCTCTCTCTCTCTCTCATCATCATCAGCTTGGCCATGAGAGCAGCAATCAGGCTCTAGGCTAAAGTAATTGCGGTGGGATATGGACTCAGGAAGATATATGAGAGCATTGACACTAATGAGCTACAGAACATGTCACACAGAACACCAAATGCTCCTCCTGGTCAGCGTCACTACAGGACCTCCATCTCCAATCAAACTGATGAGTCTGGGACCCTCATCAAACGTGTTTGGTCAGCCAGCCTGTGAGCATTGCCGTTCCATTCCACACAGCTGTTCAGAGAATGCACCAGTGTTAAATTAGCACCCGTGGAGTTCATACGAAGCTGCTTTTCCCAGAGTGGGACCATTTAACACCGATTTCATTACTCCTAATTCCATTTTCTGGGGAAGAACAAAAAAATGGCTTCTGGATTAGGCCTCTGATTGGCTGGGGAGGACCACACATCATCCTGGATGTATTCGAATGAGGACAGTCTTAATACCAGCCATTGAAGAGTTCAACAGTGCAACTGAGGGAAATCATAATACCCTCCTATTTAGAATGCAAGTAGGATGGTTATGGAAACATCAGCAGTAAGAGAATGTCTGAGAAAAAACAGAACAAGAATACCTGCTTGGGAGACATTATATCATTTGCTAATCATGAATGCGTTGAATGGATATGTTGACCTTTGCAAAATGTTAATTACAGAAGGTTGTGACATGCAAATGAGCCCTCTAATTAACACAGTGAGCATGCTGACCAGTCTCACGTGAAGGGTAATGTATCACGTTTGCAATATGTAGCAATACGGCTGCAATACAGCATTTGGTCCGCATCATGTCCGCATCAAGGCCTACTACCTGGCTCAACCCCAGCTGAGCTGCATGACTCAACAGTGTAAGATCCAGTATGAAACATGTTCTCAGGAAGAGGTAATCCACCATGGCAATACTGTCAGTCCATTATAATGAAAACTGCCACACACTCTGAACCTGGAGTAACCCCTGTCCAGGACATTGGAATTTTTCCCTGCTCCAACGCACCCACTTCATTAATTAGCAGATTAATTGGATCAAGTGTGCTAGAGCAAGGGAAGCAAGGGAAGCATTTTCAGACCAGTGTAGGGGGACAGCACAGTTAGCCCAGCTCTAGTACACTGGCTAAACTTAGCAACCTAAACCCGACCTTCCAACATCATGCATGATGACTATTAATAGCAAGTCAACACTAAGAAAAAAGAAGGGACTTACGTTAATGAGCTCAATTTCCCAGATTTTCTTGACCAGCTCCATGGACGTGTAGCCATTGATGAGGAAGGATTTGGTGTAGTCACCCAACTCCAGTGACTCCAGCCATTCGGCCACTGAGGTGGGGTTGTTTCCATCATAGCCTATGGGCCTCACCTAAGAAACATGCACACAGAGAGGAGGTCATATCTCCACAAAGCTCTGTGCTCCAGCATTAAGTCCATCTCATTTTCTGAGACTCTGGCCCAAATACTCTGGCCCTATAAAACTGGTGACAATATTCATCACTAGTTCCATTCACATCAAATGTGGAGGTCAGCAGCTTCAGCACAATGGTCCTTCATTGCCTTTTCTACATCTGGTCCTGCATTTCTGAATTTCACTGCAGTCATTAAAGCACATTCAGTAACTTTTAAGTGTGTAGCCCATCAATTGGCATACTGTGCTCCAAAGCTTGCTCTACAGTCTAGGTTGGCTGTATTCCTACACAATACCCAGATATTCATTGATGAATGAACCAATCAGAAAAATCCTTCTTTTTTGTGCACCCGTTTAAGAAAGTGTAGCCTGTACTACATATCGATGCAGTAAAATATAAAAATGTGAAAATCCTAAAATCAGGACCAACTACAAGCTTATGATGTAAAATGAGAAAAATGAAAGTATCTCAGGACATTATTCCAGCTCCTCTGAAAGCAATAAATGCGTCATTAAATATGATACAGATATAATTAAATATCATTGAATCCCTAATATATACTGCAGTGCAAAAGTCTTGAGCTACCCCTTATTTCTTGATACTTTGGTGGAATCACTTTTGTGGTGCAAAAATACTGTTTATGCCTGTAAATCTTTACCATAGATTTGATGGAAAGTAGATTTAATGGAAAGTAAGGGGAACAAATTGTTTTTCTGTGAAAGCCTGCAAAGATAAACAGTGTCTAAATAAAGGGGTTCCAAAAAGCCTTAAGGCTTTGCTCTGTTTGAATAATTCATATGTAGGTCAGTGTGTCACTTGACACACACACACAAAAAAAAGATATATATATATATTAGTTTGTTTGTTTTTGCTGGGGTTTTTTTGGATGATGTGAAAAAAGACCCTCAGGTCATAGGCTGGAACCTTCCTTGGCTTTAGTCTACTATTTTGATATGCGCCTGGTGCACATCATTTTTTTACCCTCAACACTGCTGCTGTTCAGACACTGACTGTCAGCTGCATTGATGTGTGACACTAATGAGCATAATGGCCCATAGTTCAGTGGATTATGTTAAATTATGATGAACACAGACACTGCAGAAATCTGTGCTGTTTCCATGCCCCACCACATCCCCTGTGTGCTACTGGCTGCCCTTACTGATGGCAGATAGAAAGAAGACACATAGAAAGAAAGAGAGAAGGATAGAATTTGTCTTTCCTCTAGTTTTAAAAGTGCAAGCAAAGAGAGAAAGTGCTGACAACAGCTCTAAGTTTCCTCCTGCTGTGAGTCTGCCTATCTCCATAAAATTTCCACCAAGAGGAGCACGCACACACAAACGTGCTAGCAGTCCACCAAATATGACAGGTCCCACATCAGTTTTGCTGATTCTCTTTTTGTTCATTACAGCCTCTCAACTACATTTACAGCCATCAAATTCAGAGTTTACATCAGAATCAAGAAGAGCAGTCAGTATTACAGGTTGCTGTGTACTGCGTAATAGATTTGATCAAATATTTATTTTCAGATAACACAGCTGAACATGATGAACTAAAGCCAGAACACAAAGCTCTCATATGCATATGGCCTTTTTAGTTTTCTTTTCAAATCCGAATTAACCACTGAAAAAAGAAAAACTGGCTTCTGTGTGTTTGTGTGTGTGTGTGTGTGTCTGTTTGTGTGTGTGTGTGTGTCTGTTTGTGTGTGCCCCAATCTTCCCCTCATTTCTTTGCTGAATGTAAAGGTTGGGGGGGTGAAAGGTTATTCAGGACACTGAAGAGATTTATTTTGTATCAGGGCATATGAGCTCACACAGGGCCACACAAAGAGCCACACACGCATACACACACACACAAACACAGACACACACACACACTAACCAACCCGCTGAGAATAGCTTAGTGGATTACTACAGTAGTGAGGGTCTTATACTGAGCCCTCTTGTCTCTTGTGGGAGGGTTAGTGTGTACATGTGTATACGTGTGTGTGTGTGTGTGTGTGTGTGTGTGTGTGTGTGTGTGTAAGTAAAAAATTAAGGTGGGTGGGGACCATAAAAACTATGGAAACCAGCATCTTGAAATGAGTGTGTGGGTACACACACTGCTATGAAATTCTATTCTGCTCAAGCTGCATTAACAAACTACATCACTGGTTTAATGTTCTTCCACAGATAATGCTGCTCAGGGCAATGTTCTCATTGTAAAGGTTTCATTAAATCAGTTGTGCATCTTCCCAATGAGTACAGAAACCAGAGCGCCCTCTGCTATCTGCCTTCTCAGAGTCTGATCGACACAAGCAGCAATATTCTCATAGCAACATTTTCATATATCTATCTATTTCGTGGAGAGCGTCTGACTTCTGAAAGACAGTAAGAACTCTGGGGAGTGTCTACCATACTTGTAAACAGCATTACATCAGTTTGACCTCTTAATAGCCACTGAGTAACATACTCACCCTGGGCAGGAGGCGGATGGCCTGTAGGAGGCGCTGCCTGTGTGCAGAGTTTAGAATCCCGATCTCCAGCAAGTCCTGGTCCTCCACCACATTGCTGCCCTGCAGAAGAAAATCAGTCACTTAATTAGTCAACAGATTCGTGAATGACTTGATAGACCTATAAGCAAAGATGTGCATCATTTGTGTGAAGCAAACAAGCTGGTTGTTGCTATTTTGCAGGGGAAAGCAATGTTTTTTAAACAATTTTTTTGAAATTGTGTTTTGCTCAAAACATGAATGAATGGAGCACAGCCGGGTAAGCCCATAATAAAGAAAAAGGGTTTAATAAATAATGTAATTAATGTTTAGCAGTGCCTGTAGGTGCTAAAAAATGTATAAATACAATTGCAGATTCTTTTAAACCTCCTAAATTCACCTGCCTACTGATAAAACACAAGATGTTTAATATTGCAGGTGAATACATATAATGTAGCAGGTGACAAAGAAATGTTTACTAAGTCCAACGGGACATCTGGGTTATGAACTGAATTATATTAGATACAAACTTTGAACTAAACCAACAATACTGATCATCTCATCTGTCCACAGGACCATCTATACTGACTGACCACATTGCTTGTGTGCAGTTTCATGTGTACCAACCACATCCTCTGGCCACAGGCTCTTGAAATAAAATGCATCTAAACTACATCATGCTTGTGAAAAAGTATGTGTGAAGAGATCTTTCGTCTCCTATCCGCAGCTGTAGGGATAACAGATGTGAATGTGGAGGGACGTTTATACGCTTGCTGGTTCAGAACCATCAACATGATGGTTTTATAACACCTGTCTTCGCCTCTAGATCTGTAGCGCATAAATCTAAAGCGCCACACACAGCACTATCAATCCATTGCTTCACGCAGAGTTTCACCTTTAATGACCTTTCCATAAACACTGTCAGACCAATCAAATCGGCTTCCGACAGAGATCTTAGCATGTGCATACATGCATGCTCACATACACCAATCAGCCTTAGTATTAAAACCATGTGGCGTAAGTTCTCCTTATGCCTCCAAAACAGCTCTGAACCAGGCATGGCTTCTGAAGGTGTGCTGTGGTATCTGTGGCATTGAGTCCTATAAGTTGTGGGGTCCTGCGATGGGCTGGCGACCTGTCCAGGGTGTGTCCCCTGTCCTCGCCCTGTGTCCGCTGGGTTGGACACCAGCACTCCCCCGCGACCCCGTTTGGGACAAGCGGCAGATAATGGATGGATGGATGGAAGTTGTGGGGTTGAGTCGCCATGAATTGGATCATAACCCACAGAGTAGTTTGAGATCTGGGGAATCTGAAGGCCAAGTCAACACCTGTAATCATGTGTCAGGCTCCTCAAATCATTCCTCAACAATCTGAGGGCTGCATGGTGGTATTCCCCTGCTAATAGATTCCCCTGCTACCATTTGACCACATCATTGTCTTGAAGGCATGCACTTTGTCAGAAACAATGTCAAAGTAACATCCACATGAATAACAGGTCTTCAGCATCAAAATGCCTCCAGCGGATTGCCGTCTTCTCACAGGTCCAGGTGCAATTGCTTTCCCATACATTCAGCTATCCAAATAATGTAAACCAAAAAAATTATTTATCAGACCAGGTTCAGTTATGATGATCATGTGACTATTGTAGACACTTTCCAAAGTAGGCCATGGAAACCATAGGCACTCTGACTGGTTTGTGACTACACAGTCCTGTAAGGCTATGATGCAATATGTTCTGACACTATTCTTTCAAAGCCAGCATGAACTTTTTGGAAATTTTTTTTAGATCTTCTGTGGCATTGGACCAGACGGTCTTGCCTTTGCTCCCAAACACATCGATGAGCCTTGGGCAGACGTGGTCTTGTTGTTGGTGCACTGGTTGTTCCTAAACCCTCCAAGACTTACTTTTGGAGAAACTCTGACCCAGTCCAATTGAGCCCTCATAATCTGACCTGTTCAGATGCTTACATTTGCCCATTTTCCTTAAATCAACACATCAACAAAAACATACATTTACAGGACTCTTATTCCGAGCGACTCTTTCATTTCCTAATAACGGACAATCTCCCTGGGCATCAAGGGCATCAAGCCTTGATCAACTTGGGGCTTTTGCTCAAGAACCCAATGGTTGGATTTTCATGCTTTCTGTACTTTGGTCTATAGCCAAGTATCCTATGGACCAATTATCTTACCACTAGACCACCACCACCTCCAGGACTGAATGTTCACCTGATGTCTATCACTTCACAAGGGCCATTGAAACAAGATAATCAGTGTTCTTCACCCAGCAGGGGTTTTAATGTTATCTATATATTGATGTAAACTCTATTTTTTTCCTTTGCAATCCTGAGTGGACCCAGATAGATGGAAGGATGGATGGAGGGATGGATGAATGAAGGGATAGAGTAAGCTCTGTATAATCTAGTTCCATAGTCTACACTCTAGCAAGCAGGCAACGGGCAAGACAGGAGCAAAACATCAAACGCAGACTGATGATAAAGCTACTACACAAATGTAGGTGTCCTTAGAGCAAAGCACTGGCATTGAATCTCAGGCTGATTAAATGTACCTGGAGGAACCATCATGTCCCACAACAATTCATCTTGTGACCATTCTTGTCACTGTGAAGCACAGCACACAGTGAAACAATGAAATTACACCTCTGCATTTAACTCATACACTCACAGCAGGGGGCAGCTATTGAAAGTGCCCGGGGAGCAGTGATGGGGACGGTACCTTGTTAAAGGGTACCCCAGGGCAACCTACTGGCCTGAGATTCAAACCTACAATCTTCCGATCCCAGGGCCAACTCCCTAAGCACTAGGCCACCGCTGCCCAGTGACAGCAACGCAACAGAGCAACCAGAGTTATGGCACTCATAACACAGGCTAGACTGGCAGGTGTCCACAGGTTGTCCACTGTGTCATATATATGCTAGACGTCTATGTGTACTTTTTATTTTTTCATTTGATCATGGCCAGTCATCATCTCTCCACCCTCATCCAACTTTACTACTAGGTTTTTCAATGTGGCAAAAAATGTTCCCATTTCTAAGTTGTATTATAAAAACTCAGTATATCTAGCACTTTTCTAAACTCTTGGATGCTTCATTAAATCATCTTAAAGGTAATAACTCAAGCAGAAATAAAAATAAATACATTAAATAAAATCACACCTTTTAATAAATCTGTGTGAAAGTTGCATGGTCAGGAAAAAGGGCAAATGGGACTTTGCTTAATGATTTAGTTTAGTTAAATAGTTGAACAAGAGGAATCATTTTACACAGACAACCAACATTTCTCTAACCGACACTATAATAGGAAACATAAGCTTTGTATGTAGGACCAACCGTTTATAAAAAAAATTATGCGACCATAATTTTTGATTAATCTGTGCATGAGAAACCTCCAAAAAAATCAGTTGTGAATTTAAATTTCACTCATTGGGGAGGCATGGTGGTAAGAAGGTTCTGGGTTCGATTCCCTGGGCCTGTCCCTGCTACTTTCTGTGTCTGCGTGGGTTTGCTCTGGGTGATCCAGTTTCCTCCCACAGTCCAAAGACATGCACATGGACCAGAGATGCTGTAGTGCCCCCTAGATTGACTGTGTGTGTCTGTGTCTGCCCTGCAGTGGATTGCTGACCAGTCCCGTGTCTTTTTTGAGCGCTGGGATAGGGTCCAGTTCCCCCCACAATCCTACTCAGGATAAGCGGTTAACATGAGAGAAAGTTGCAGCGTTGCACTAAAGCTAACCCCACTGTGTGGAAGCTTTGCTTCACAGTGAAGCTAACTGAATGGTAAAATTCATTTACATTTTGCCCAGTGTTGGGCTGAGCCATGCTCTTCCTTCTACAGAGAAGGTTTAAATCGTCTCTGTAGAGCAAGATGGATAATGTGCAGAACTGAATAACTGACAAAAATATCATTACGGTTCCGCTCCCATTTATTAACATGCAAAACATCAGTTACCTTCGACAAGTAGGGAAGGAAGTATCCAATGGCGATAAACACAATGATGCAACACACGAAAGTGAGTTCTTCTCAAAAATAGACCAGCTATAAATAGCACAACCAGAATAGGAGGATGTCGACCCTTTCCCTTTAGAAAAGCTGAAGCTTCTGAAGTCATACATGTCAAACTCCTCAGAGTATGAATGCTGATCCTCTCGGTAGGAGGGCAATCATTTGAGCATGAAAGACAAAAACTACTCTTAGATTAGTGGCACCAACCAATGCCATGCCACTCACAAGAAAGTAGGAAATGAACATCTCAGGAGCGTTGAACATCTATTCTTCTCGCCAGCACAAAGCTCTTTTCTCTGAAAGCAGGGACCATGGTGTGCTCTCTCTACACACAGTTTTGCACTGCTCGCTGGAGTGTTCTGACTTCCAGCACTTGCATGTGGAGCAAGGCCACCACACACCAGCACCAAAGTGGCAAAACATGAGAAGAAGCTTTATAGCTCCCCAGCTTCATCAGAGACTGGAAAACACTGCGGCAAAGCTGTGGCATGTCATTCAATATTAATCATATCTGAAGGCATTTCAGTGGGGCTAACTCCATCAGATATTTATACCAAATGAAAGGCAAAAAGGGGCAGATCGAGACAGGCGAGAAGGGGGAGGAGGAGATAGAGGAAGAGTCTTTATGAGGTTCTTTCAGATGTCCCAGTCATCCGGAGCTTGCAGACAGTGCAGTCTTACATAATAATGAACTACTGATAGAGCAGGTGCAGGGGAGTTTGTGTATGTGTGTGTGTGTGTGTGTGTGTGTGCGCACATTTGCATGTGTGGGAAGGTACTTTTCAGTAAGCTTGACCCTTTTCATTAGTGTTCAACATGACCAGGCAACTTTGAATACATAATAGAAAAAAATCAAACCTTTCTTTTAAAGCACTGCTGATAATTGAGGTAGATTAGAAAAGCCTAAAAGAGTGTTCTTGTAAATTGATGAGACGGCCCATTATAGCTAACTGCGAACTCAAATGCACTCTCATGCACAACACGAAGACCGCACTAAGCTGCAACTCAGAGAGCCCTCAGAGAGAGCTGTCTGTTAAAAGTGTCTCATGAAGGTTTACATTCTAGGAGGTGGAGCAGCTCACCCTTTTCACAGCTCACATCTTCATTTCTTAGGAACAGTTTGCTTAATGTCTATTTAAATTTTTTTTTAACTGATTAGAATTTTTTATTAATGCATTTGTTAAAAATATGTTAAATGCAACACATGCAAAAGACCAAACAGATACATAGCTTTTCTTTAGTTGGCAACATTTTGCATATTCTTTCCTTTCCTTTTTTTTTTTTTTTTTTTACATATTTTGAATATGTTGTGTGCATAGCTACATATTGTATATTTTACATAAATAAAGTACAAATTTTTCCCCTTATTTTAATAGTTTTTTTGAGTTTTACTATTCTGGTAAAGTGCTTAGTATGTTACATCCGATGGAGAGTAACAGCTTTCAAATCACTGCTGGTTGTACCTGCAAAACTAATCATGTGAAAAATAAAGCATTTTGGATGAAAAAGTCTCTTGGTTTTTGTTCATGTTTACTATTAGGTTTACTAAATTAGTTAGCTTTCTTAATTGGTCTACTTAAAAAAGAAAAAAAATAATTATTAGACAGATAGTGTAGATAATGATTATGATTAACAGATCTGATGCTTGAGCAAAGGATTAACATGGCATCTATATTCATATATTATTCAATAATAAATAAATCTGGGGTTCCCACAGTGGATCAACTGTCTCCATTTCTTCCTGTCCTCTGCATCTTCCTTCATACCAACCGCCTGCATGTCCTCTCTCACCACATCCATAAACCTCCTTCCTCTTTTCGTCTTTCCTGACAGCTCCATCTTCAACATCCTCCTCCTGATACACTCCTCATCAACAAAACAATGCAATCCCACCTCTCTGACTTTGTCTCCAAAGCTCATATAATAAGTAATCTGAAAAATGACTAACTGGCACAGTTGGTCAGCTCTTGCAACTTTCAAGCACCAAAGCAGGAGCATAAAGAAAATCACAGCCACATAATAATGCATGCTCTGTAACGGTGCAAAACCCCAAACACACATGAAAGACAACACGCACAGCTAGGATATCTACATACCTATGAAATACATCTCTTAAAATAAAGCAACTTTATATTAAAAAGCGGGGAAGAGGAGGCCTCATGGTTAGGGAAGGCCCCAGAATAGGAAGGTCATGGGTCCAAACCTCAGACCAGTAGGTTGCCCTGAGGTACCCTTGAGGAAGGTACCATCCCTGTCACTGCTCTCTGGGCACTTTCAATAGCTGTCTCCTGCTGCACAATGTGTATGGGTAAAATGCAGAGACTGAATTATGTTGTCGTTCACTGTGTGCTGCGCTGTGTTTCACAATGACAAGAATAGTCAAAATAATTTTTTTTTTAAAAAGCAGTAGTCAAAAAAGCAATATGTTATGATTAAATATCCATTAACTATACACTGAGACTATACTGCACAACCTTTGGATGCCTAAATTCAACTGTGGTGACAAGTCATTACTAACTGATGGGAAATTCTCAGATAAAATATTTAGGCAAATAAGAAAATATTCTTTAAGACAAATCATAATGAAACGAGGACAGTCAGTTTCAAGTATTGTGCAAGACATTTACTGACGGGTGACAAAGCATTAAAGAGAAAAAAGTGAAAGTGACTACCCTTGTCCTTGTGAAACGCAGCACAACACAAAGAAATTCAACCTTTGTGCGTTTCACCCATACACACACGTGCAGCAGGGGGAAGCTATTGAAAGCACCCGTGGAGCAGTGAAGGGGACGGTACCTTGCAGAAGGGTACCTCAAGGCAACCTACTGGTGAGGGAATCGAACCCACAATCTTCCAATCCGGGGCAACTCCCTAACCACTAGGTCACTGCTGTCCCAGTGGTTTAGTAAGGAGCTTCCCGAGCTTCCCGGTGGTTTAGTAAGGAGTTTGTCCACAAAAAACAGCTTTGATAAGCCACTGGAATGGACAAGTCTCTGGAGCTGTACTGTAGGAAAGGAACATCTTTATTCCATTCATTCATCTGTACTATTTCTCTTGGTATGCACACACGCACTCATCCACATGCACTACTCTCACTGACTCATTTTCTGAGCCACTTGTCCTGATTATGGTCACAGGCGGTGCTGGAGTCTATCCCAGCTCTGGGCAAAAGGTGGGGAAACACCCCGGACAGGTCGCCAGTCCATCACAAGACACCACTTGCACTAAATACGCTAAATAATCTTATCTGAACTCTTTTGGTTTCTCTACCATCTCTGTAAGCATGTGTTTAGAATGAACCGTTTCGTCTGATCTCCGGAGTTAACGTTCCCAGTCTCTCAAAAGGACTGCTCGTTTTACTCCTCACTCTAATGAAAAAGCATTATGGTTCCTGAATGTGTTCATTGACCTTCATTTCCAGCCCTAGCTGAGCAGCCTTGTCCAGCTCCTGTCACCCATGCCTCATTAATGAACCCACTTTCAAAGTCATTTGCATCTTTCCAAGTCCTAAACTGAGTTAAACTCAGCCTGCTCCGCTTATACATCATAGTTCATGGAAGAATGGAAATTGCCCAAGCAATAAATCTGTCTGCAAGCATCTGCCCTTGACAGTTTTTCCCAATTTGTCATCTGTCAAACAGCCACTAGTTGCAGAAGCAAGCTACTCTAGGACAAAATCCCAGCCATCAGAAAAACCAAACTTTCACCCTCTTAAGACATGGTCATAGTGTTTGAGTGCTGGGTTATACAGTGGAGGTCAGCAGTGGTCTAGTGGATGGGACTATGCCCCATCAGAAGGTTGTGGGTTCAAATCCCAGTCCAGAAGGTTGCCCTGAGGTACCCTTGAGCAAGGTACTGCTCACACTCACTGCTCCCTGGGCGCTTTCAATAGCTTTCCCCTGCTGCACGAATGTGTGGGGGAAATGCAGAGGCTGCATTTCGTTGTGGTTCCCTGTGTTTAGTGCTGTGTCTGACAATAACAATTACAATGCCAATTAGTCACTTTCACTTCACCATGTCAATTTGTTGAGAATTCAACAGGTAGAATTTCAGCTACTGTACAACTTTTATTTACATCACCGCATTTAGCAGACGCTCTTATTTTGATTCCATTTCCTAATTAGAGGGACAGTCTCCCTGGAGGAACTTGGGATTTTGCTCAGGAACCCAGTGGTGGTAGTGCCAGGGGAGGGATTTGAACCTGGGACCACTTGATCCATAGGTTTATAGCCAAATACCCTACCACTAGACCATTGACACTGCCACCGCCATCTTCTGGATGGGATCTGAACTCCCACAGACTGGTCATTTGATCTTTAGCCGAGTGCTTAAAGCACACAGCCAATTAAACATTTTTATAATAGAACTTCATATCTCTGAATCACACAAAAATGAACCATCGATATGAACTGTGTTTTGTGAATATGTTTTCTAGTATTGTGATATATATTTTTGGTTTAATTGCCTACCCCTATGTTAATACAGCAAGATTTCCTCCAAGTTATTCGGACCATGTGATTCATTTGAAATGTTTATAAAATGTTTTGGCACATAAAAAGCAAAAAACAAAAAAAATTGTTGCTTTTTTTGTTAATGCAACAACATGCAAACTGTTCCAAACACATAAAGAGAAGGAAGTCTGAACACAAAAGATTTATTTACCTTTGGAGTCACAATTTACACTCTAATCTACCAAAAAATGCAGTTAAAAATGCCCAAGAACCCTTTGAAAATGATAATTTGTTCTAGCTGAGGCTTGCCAAGCAACAGAGAGAAAGAGAACATGTGCACAATGGGGAGAATGAGAGAGAGCGACGGAGAGACAGCTTAATGAAAATGAATTTATTCTAAGACTATTCATTCCAGCTTTGCTTGGTGAGCGGACATTCTTACACACTTCCCCCCTTCACATCTCGCTTTTAGAGCTCTAAGCTCATGAGAACAGAAATACACTTTAATGCTCTTAAATCCAGCCAGAAGGCTGGAGATTGCTGCAGACATTCTGCTATTGTGCTGCTTTATTGAAAGTGTGATGCCAGGCTGCATTCATAGGACAGCAATGTACATTTTATGGTGAGTTTTGGATACATGCAAATGCCTGCAAATGGATAAAACAAGAAAGAGCACAAATGTAGAAGTGAATGGATCCGAAGCTGCAAAAACAGTGTTGTTTCTCATGCAGCGCAATGCATGAATCGGCCCACTCGCACTGCGGTTCCCTCGGCAACCACAGGAACAGATGCGGGTCAGAACTAGGAGAGGGCAATCAGGGTCCGTCACCACAAAATTGTTCATTTACACAAACGCACACCCATAGTCCTACACAAATGCCTGCCATCAGCACATGTCCACCAGCCTGGGCTATTAGTTCTGCTAAACTACAAATCCCATAAATCTGTTTTTGAGGCTTACCTGTGAACAGGTTTCCCACCTCAGCATCGGTTCTCTCAGGGAGAGAACTCCAGTGCTACATTAGCACCCAAACCTCTGTATACTGAGCGAATTAAAGATCACAGTGCGTAGTGCTTTTGACCATGGGACTTGATATGCCTTGACAAATCTGCCAAATGAAATCTCTCTTTCTGAATATATTTTATACTGAATTAAACCCAGCTTGAGCTTTAACTTTACCAGGCCTCTGCTTCTCATAAATATTTTCAAAGCAATTTTTTTCAAACTTTTACAGAATTCTCCAAGACTTGATATGGATAAATAAAATACGATTTTGGCATAGAGATGTTCCACAGTATTAGCTGAAAGCTAAAACCCTTGAAGATGACAGCGTACCTAATAGGGGAATACACCCAAGAATCTTTTTATATTGCCTCAACGTAGACCGAAGCAATTTTCTGGATTAGTGTTCCCTGCTAAGAACACTAATCCAGAGGTTTCAACTGCACAGACTAAGTGAAATGGATCATTAGGCGAGCATGAAGGTGAACTATGTCGAGTAGAGCAGGGCGAGTCATTCGTAAAGCACAGCTTAAGCACTCCCTGTGCCACAATGAACACATCAGGGTGTTTGCAGCTGGTTATGTAGGACAGAACAAGCTCATCACTTTCTCCAGTTTTAAGGATGTTTGCTTTGGTTTAGAAACTCTACAGAAAGTATTGGCACTTGTAGTTCCTCACATTGGGGTAGCAGTGGCCTAGTGGTTTGGGACTAGGCACCAGATTCAGAAGGTTGTGAGTTTGAATCCCAGACCAGTAGGTTGCCCTGAGGTACCCTTGAGCAAGGTACCATCACAATCACTGCTCCCCAGGTGCTTTCCCCTGCTGCATGTGCGTGTATGGGTGAAATGCAGAGGTTGAATTTTGTTGTGGTTCACTGTGTGCTGTGCTATGTTTCACAATGACAAGAATGGTCACTTTTCACTTTCACTATTGGAATAAAGCTACCAGAACTGGTGTCCAACAGACATATATTTACTGGATCTTAAGGCCAGCACCTTAACTAAATGAGCATCCTGTTGATACACAAAGACTGACAGATAGAGAGAGCACTGGCTCTTCAAACTGATCCAGAAGTATCCACCTCCCTGCACAGTCTGTAAAGCAACCTACCGGTCAAACAATGGACGTGAACAATGGAACTACTGGTCACTTAATGAACAAACCCTTCCTGAGCTTCTGTACAAAAAACTGCAGGACTGGGGGTACTGCAGGCCCAAGTTGGAAAACCTGAGACAAAAGAAGCAACCATTTGAGATTCAGGTAGAAGAACAATTCATTTGTTTTTCACTTATTGAGAGCTACCTCAAAGGCAGGTCTCCAGATGCTTAAATGGGCCAAAAGGAGTTGGAAAATCTAGATTAGACCTCCAATTTTAACAGTCTAGAGCATACTGCTCTTCTGGTCTGATTTCTGGAGAGAAATGAACAAACAAAGTCAGTGGCAGAGGACTGAGTTTGCATATGATCAGCAGATGGAGGAGTTAGGCACTTTTCTGAAAGCAGGTGGGGGAATAAATGAGCGTCTGCAGAGTCCTGGAGGAGGATCTCTGAGAGATTATCATTTAGAGGGTTTGGGGTTTCCCTTGTCATGTGGCCAAGAAGTGGGTTCCAGAATATAAAACCTTAATCAATTTTTGAATGAATAAAAGAATACAGTGCTTTCCCATCTCACTATCAGCATCTGCCCATTAGCAGATGTTTTGATTCAATAGGTTTCCTGCTCAGGTACCAGAAAGAGGGCACATGGTTATCCTGCACTTGTGTATGTCAATGATGTTCATTCTATGACTGTATGCCTTTGCAGTGACTTGCAGGCAGATTGAGGGCTGTACTCACATGTCCCTACAGCAAGAAGCAGAAGGCACACAACAACAAATGAAAGAGCGGCCTCAAACAGCGCCACATGAACAGAACGCTGCCACACAACTCAAGAGGAAGTCAGACAGGCAACAAAGTCACAGAATAAAACAGCCTGCATATGAGATGTGCTGGAGGGAAACAACAAGGAGCAACTCAGCAACAACCCAACAGACAAAACAAACCTATAAAAAGAGCAGATGAAACAATCAGAACCTCACAGCATACTTACAAAGCACATCAGGGACTTCAGAAAAGAGACCAGCACTGAAGGAGGTGCAGAAATGTTGACACTTACCATGAACTGCACGTTGTCGAAGCCATTGGCCAGCAGGTGGTTCTCGTACTGGACCAGGCCGATGTTGTCCAGCCACTGTCCCACGGACTGCACAGGACACCGGGGGCCTATGAGGGGGTGCAGAGGGAGGCGTTTGAGCAGAGAGTAACCATCCACCCTGTAACAGCGGCAGTCCGGCTGAGACAGCTGACACTGCCACATCATGTTCCGTGCAAAGTGACTGTCAAAGGAGCCCGCCATGCTCAGTGACTTGAGAGTAGATGGCAAAAAACAAGAAGGGAGAGGGGGTAAGGGGTGGGGGGGGGAGAGAGAGAG
>CM029372.1:4928374-5182483 GCA_017165825.1 Hepsetus odoe | reverse complement strand
AGGCAAACAGTACTGTAGCGTATAGAGGTAGAGATGGGGGGGGGGAGAATGAGAAGCAACAAGAAAGAGTAGGAGGATTAGAGAGGGATGGGAAGGTGAAACAGGGAAAGGAGTCCTCTACGCAGGTAAGAGGGAAAGGGGAAAAAAAGAGTTTCCTTTCTGAAAAGAGTGAGAGAAGAAAGAGAGAGAAAGAGAAAGATGGAAGGGGAGAAAGGGGGAAGAGAAGGAGCAGGAGGAGCGAGGAAAGTCACAGTCCAGAGGTAAAGAAGCTTCGGGCGCTGGACATGCTGAAGGCTGGAAATCCTGTCCACCGCTGCTCAGCTGTTGCTCGTGGACGCTGCACCGCGTTCAGTGTGTGAGTGTGTGTGGAGCGAGCATGTGTATATGCGCACATCTCTACATGTGTGTGAGTGAGAGAGAACGAGAGAGAGAGAGAGAGAGACAGAGAGAGAGAGAGAGAGAGAGAGACAGAGACAGAGAGAGAGGGGGGAGCGTGCAGCTTGCTTGGTAGAACGCTCTTTATCAACTACTCCCACACTCATCTGTATGCTTCTGCAGCCTGCTCCTCAGCGCTCCCCCGCTTTCTCTCTCTCTTCCTCTATTCCTCTCTCTCTCTTACTCTCCCTCCCTTCACTCTCTTTCTCTCTCTCACCAATCTGCTTGTTTCTCTCTCTCTCTCTCTCTCTCTCTCTCTAGCTGTACCTCTCTCTAGCTGCCGATAATAGCCATCAGATCAGCTCTAGCCTCTTTGTCTGAGTGCAAAGCTGCCGCTACTCCCTCCCACGCAAACACACACACACTCACACACACTCACACACACTCACACACACTCACACACTCTGTGGGTGTCTGTGAGCTTTGGTGGAATGGCAGCATAAACAGGATTTCTCTCAGTGGAGGATGTGCAATGAAGGACCGTTGCAGAAGTAAGGAGAGGAGAGGAGAGGAGTGGAGAGGAGATAAGGATGGAAACTGCAGAGATTCGTAGAGGACATGTGTGTTTCCAGGCTGTGAGAGACTTCCCCTGTATTGAGCATCAGCTCAGATCGCCACTTGCCGATAAACTTCTCTCCAACCCCCCCAATCACTCTCTGTCCTTGCATCTCCATTACGGCTACAGCAGAGTGTCAGTGAGCAGAGCCATGCACAGTAACCATAGTTACTTCTCGAAAAGCTCAGCTTTCACAGAGCTGTAGGGAAACCTGCCTCCACCACACTGCAGGAGCTACGCACCAGCAAGCTGGATGTTCTGAGCCATGATAAACTGATTTTCCAGATAACAGTCAAAGTATGTGCAGAATTAGCTGGTTTTTTTGGTTTTGCACTGAAACAGGAATGTAGATGACAAGTAACAAATTACTCCAGCAGTTAGCATCACACAAATGCTAGACCTTAATTACAAGCGCTCAGATGCTACATCAACTCAGTTCACTCACTTGTGTGGTTTTTGGCATATTGCTATTTATAACAACTAGAAAAATGGACAGCCACTGTTTTAAGCTCCCATATCTGGGGTACAAACCTCACTAAAGGATACGCTAGACACATAGCTCCCTTGCAACTCCTGCAAAGGAGCAAACCTGAATTTGTTGGTTGACATGGCTAGGATGATGATAATTTTGCTAATTTACTTTCACAAACAATTTCTCAATTTAACAAACACATCTTACAGAGACATATTCAATATAGATATGTTTCTCTGCATTTTGCCCTTTGAGCTCTGGGTTAGGCTCCAGTATTCCCCAAAATCTTGGCTTCAATAAACAAATCAGATAATGGATGGAAGAATGGATGGATGGATGGATGGGTGGATATTCTGTATATATCTAGGACAGGTTAAATTTTTTTCAGGAGAGCAATTTAAATATATAAACATGTCTGCTTATTTTAATTGTCAGAGGTCTACATTATGAGCCAAACAACACACACACACACACACACACACACACACACAAACAAGTCTAGGATTAGCTCATTCAAGCCAGAGTTTCTCCTTGAAATGGATCGATACCCAGTTTTAGAAGTGACGAATGAGAGCAGATGGTTGGTTTTAGTACTCATTTAACCCTTTTCTTCTCAATTTTAATGGTCGTTATGCATATTTGTCACTTTTAGCCCATCACAATACATTCAAAATGAAACACATTCAGGATACACACACACCTGAGTGATCTTCCTTGTTCTCATCTAGCTCTGTCCCAATTCCAGCGCCGATGGAACTCATAATCTTATCAATCTAGAAAGAGAGATAGAGAGAGAGAGAGAGAGAGAGAGAGAGAGAGAGAGAGAAGGAAAGAAAAGAGAAAATAAACACATTGAGAAGATTGCATGTTTGTAAAATGGTGTGTTTTTGTTCCTGTACTGGAAGTCCTTTTCTCCCCATGGGTGAAGTCTGTCTCTTCTCACTCTCTAATTCTCATATTCCCACATCTAATCCAGTCCTGACCTTGCCTGCCTCCTATACATAGACTGTAGTTACACTCAGATGGGGCAGGTAATTACTGGCTAAAAGCTCCTCAAAAAAAGGGGACGTGCCTGCAAAGTAACTCATCATCATCTGTTCTGTTGGAGCACACCGCGCATTGACGGCAGGTTTTGATGAGTCCATGCTCGTTAGAGAATAGAGTGGGACTGAATACAGAGCAACTCACCTCCTTCTTAACCCTCCACCTGTCTTTAAAGGCCCTTCCCCACCAGCTCCCAGTTGACTCGCCATCATTTTACTGGCAGTGTAACCAGGAACAGATGCACAAACATGAACTCAACCTCTTTTTACATTTTCACTACACAGCTACATGTGGGTGATTACGCCAACAAGAGGATGAATCTATACATTTGACTCCCCTGACTTAACCTCAATCAAGCGTGAAAGCGCACAGAATGTCAAAACCTGGTCACTAATGAAGGGCTAGAGGATAACTGACCCTAAGTGTGAATGGAAATAAATATGTAAATATAACTGTACATCAAAGTGAACCTAATGAAATGGAAAGTTATTATCTACAGTGCTTAAAGAATCCCACTGCTCTGCTTGATACCCATGCAGCAAAACCACACATGTTACCAAGCTACTACAGAGAATGATCGACTACTTAAATAAAATCTGATCAGCAACTGACCCATGGCGTTCCCTTTCTATTGGATGAATGCAGCACAAAAGGGCTGACAATATGTGATGCAACAAATGGGCTACAGTCAGTCATTGTATGGCTGTAGAATGTACCTCTATGGCCTGTGAGTGCTCAGAGTGTCCAAGGTAACTGTAAATCAGTGCACACATTGCACATAACCAAGAGCTTTCACTGTGACTCAACTGTCTAGATTCACCGTGTCTCTCCAAACAGTGTCTCTACACTTTTGGTGAAAGCAAAAGACTGTTTTTCAAACACAACACTGTCATTTCATTCATGTATGACCCAAAACAGATGGACACTATTAGTGCTGTCACTCGAGAAATTTCTTGTAGCGAGAGTTCCCTGCTGACCAATCAGCTTCCATTTAATTCCAGATTGAGATCTCACTGTGAGACACCTGACAGTAGAAAATGGGCCTAACACATGTCATGCCATCTGAGAGACCAAGTCCTGCTTCTAAAAGCATCCAGTGTGACGTGACAGAAAAATGGATGTTTTCCAGCATTCCAATGTGTATCTTTTTCTTTTCAGGACATCAGATACTACAAGTTTAATTTTCTCCATGTATGTGGTGTAAATTCAATCTCCTCTCATCGACTGTCCCTGCAACCAACCAGTGATATCAGATCACACCACTCTGACAAACACCTATCTTAGTGATCGATGACAAACAATCAATATGATTCGGCCAGCAGCTACAACAAACACACTGAATCACAGAGCTTAGGCAGCTGGACCGGACAGTAATACCTGAAATCCAGACCCGCAAGATGCGATGTTGTGTTTTTCATGGTCAAATCACAAACCATGAAATTGGTTTTCATCACCGCATTCATGCTTATTTTGAGCTTGCTTCATAAGGCATTAGTCCTTGCTTAATTAAGAATTCATTATCCGAACTCTTGCTTCCCCATAATTTACTGATTGTTGACTCTGCAAGCTACTGCTGCACGCCTGATGCAATGGCTAAAAGATGCCTCATTAGTCAAAGGGGGTAATTATCAATGCAAAATGAGTGGTTCTGCATTTTAGGTTTTATTAGGTTAACTTTAAAAATGTCATTAATATATCTATATACACATCAAGTTTACCTGGAGGAAAATGTAATATTAAAAAAATAAAAACAACAGGGGACAATGCCACAGTATACCACAAACCCTTCCCCACACACTGCCATAAAACACCTTTAGCCTATTTATTAAAGCCTGTCTTAATGTTTTATGAAAGCATTAGAGATTTATTTAGTATTGGAGATTTTCTATTATTGGTGGCAGCAGTGCTCTAGTGTTTTCTAGGTTTGGATCCTGAACAATTAGGTTGCCCGGAGGAACCCATTGAGCAAGGTACCGTCCCCATCGCTGCTCCCTGTACACTCAATATGGCTGCCCCCTGCTGTACAATGTGTGTATGGGTTAAATGCATGCTCATCACTTTCGTTGATGGATGCAGAAACACTGACTCGTGCTTTTATAACAACCCATCTTGATTATTGTAATGCTTGTTTGGTCTTCAAAAATATTAACCATGCACCAGTACGTACAGAACTCTGCAGCTCGTGTTTTCCGGCCATTCACTGCACTCCTCTGGTACTGGTTTACTCACAGTTCCTAAATTCAGGCTCCCTACCATGCGTAGTAGACCATTTAGTGCTGCTGCCTCTAAACTGTAATTCTTTCAATCTGTAATACTATTCCGTTTTCTATGCGCACTATAACAAATAAAGTCATGACAGTAATTTGATCACCGATATGAAAGCTGAAGCCTAAGTAATTCAATTTAATGAAAATTACATTTTCAATTACATTTTCTGCCATCTTTTGTCATTTCCTGGAGAAAAAAAAGTAGTGGAAACTATCAATCTGTGTGAATTAAATTGAAATGTATTTCATCACACAATGAGCAAACAGTATTTAAACAATATGGCAGAATGACAGTAACAACCTGAACGAGTTCATATAATAGAAGAAATCAAGAGTATTATAGTAATTAAAGTGTAATTAAACTGTTATTACCTCCTCCCACTCTGCTGTAAAGGAGGGTGTCCGCTCCAGTCTGGTGGGGCTCCCACCTTTGCCGGGGCTGCTCTGACTTTGACTTCGCGAGCTCCACTGCTCCTCCTCAATAGGTGAAATGGCCACTAGGTTGGAGTCCGACTTGGAGAAGTTCTTAGACAACTGCAAGTCCAGTACGTTGCGTGGCACTGAACGCATCCTGCCCAGAGTGCAGGCTCTTTCCTCGTAGCCTGCAGTGTTGCCAACACTGCTGCTGGTGACCAGTGAGCTAGGTGGTCCGTTGTTGCTTCTCGCCTCACCGTTCTTCACCGAATCAGTGTCCGACCGGGCGGGCGATGGGCTCTGGTTGACCTGGGTGTGGAAGATGGTACGGTAGACCACTTGTGGTTTGGCCTCCTTCTGGCCCTTCGGTGGAGGCAGCTGTGCAGCAGGGGCAGGCCGGGGGAAAAGAGGAGCAGCTGGTTCGGGAGCTCTGAGCAAGTTGCCGTGGCGCTGTGGGGGCTCCGGGGCACAGAGCTTGCGGACCCGACCGTAGAGCTGGTAGGGGTTGTCGGGTGACTCGCAGGCTGGAGAGGAACCATGCAGCAGGCCAGCAAACTGCTCTGGAATGTGGCTGTCCCTGCGTTCATCCCTCAACACACTCTCCCTCTGTTCCAATGCCTCTTCTGAGACACAAAAGAAAGAGATATAAGGGAATTAGGCCACACGCAAGAATAAAAACTCTCCACCACTTTGGGGACTCTGTTTGCACAGCAGTGTTGTTGGGAACTGTGCAACATTTGTGAATCATGTGTGTTTTTGTGTGTGTGCAGGCATGTCTACACCTTTAAAGGTCCATTGGTCCTTGAAAGCGGTGAGAAAAGAGCCAAATGGAAGCCTTGGGCTTGGGGGGAGAGTGGGGGGTCAATGTGTCTGTCTGATGAAGTGAGATAATATTGTGTGTGTGAGTGTGTAGGAGTGTGTGCATAAGTGTGCATCCCCCCGAGGAGAAAAGTATTTCAGTGAGATGTCCATGCAGCTCTGCACCTACAACTTTCACTACAGAGCCCTTAAAAGCGTCTGTGTCTGCAGGCACTCAGGAAGCCGGCATGAGCATGTTGTCCAAGAACCAACAAACCCCATTTGTGAGAGGCTGATGGGTTTCCACAGTCATAAGGTGAAGGTGTTTATACACATCTTTTGGCTTAGTTTCACCTTTAATCACAGTTTGATTACCTTCTATTATAGGCATTTACACACTGTTCCCAAAGTAATGTCAGAAGTGCATATTAATCAGCATTTTACAGATCACATTAATCACACTCTGAACCTTGCATAGATCTGACACTCAGCAGCAAATGTGGTGGATGTACACTGAAGCATAAAGAGATGATAATATGGCTTTGATCACAGGTTGGCTGCCTATTTTGCCTGCTGCCACTGCTATGTTGATAATGCAGCTTAATCTACAGAGCAAATACTCAACAACAAACCACTAGCAAACCAAAAAATAAATGCATAAATAAGCAAAAAATGCATGGTTGACTTTCATCCAAGAGTAAAGTTGCATTACATAAATGTGTCGGCTTTGTACCCAAATCCTAAGAAAAAAAAGGAAAAGAGAAAAGCACAAGACTGCACTTTGTTGAGCAGCTCCATCGAGTCTCTTAAAGTGGATTTTTACATTTCCAGCTTTGCTAGTTCACAACACAAAGTGAGTCTCTCATAGTGTCTCGGAGCCCATTTATAGGGCACATTTAGTGACACTGTCACAAAGCGTTTAGCTTCTTTAAGGAAATGCAGGTCCAGCCTCCTGATGCCATGGATCTCGAGGGGATCTGAGAGCCATGGGACCACTTGCGACTAAAGCTGCACAAAAAATTTTTTTTGTTTGGAAAAGCTGGATACTGTAACAGTGACAAAAGAAGAAATAAATTATAACTAAGACCTTGTGTGCATTCCTGACTGGATGTGCAGCGAGCATGCAGATTTTTTTCTTTTTAAGAAATGTACAGACCTTGCTGTATTTTTAATGTCTTCTAAGGCAGGCAGGATTGCCAGGTCCAGTCAGCTGAAACTTTATAATATTCTCCTGCATCAGCATATCTAAACTAGCCCAATTTGGTGGGAAAACAGGTAACCTGGCAGCAGCTGTGATACATGATACATCTAAAAATACTACCTGAGCTATCACAATATTTACTTTTTCTGAAATCTGATCAGTTCAAAAAGACTCAAAACATACTGCCAAAAATAACGAGCACAAATGATATTTATACAGTGTTGCAACAGCCTGAACTTATGGCGTACGGTTTTTGAGCCGCACATCATATATACGACTGCATATGTCTCAGTAATCCTCTATGAGACCCATTTATGTGCCATGACAGTGTGGCATCTGATACATGTGTAAAGAGACAGAGGCCTATCTGCCTACAGCTCGTTAACCATATGGTAAGTGCGGGAGTGCCCGTTGTGTGTGTCCCGGAGAGAACTCTGCCTGTCGGTCCGGATCAGAGTAGAGAGACAAGGATGTCATAGGTCCTATCAGACCCCATTACCCATGCAGACAGATCAGGAAAGCTCCTTCTCCACGCTGCCTCCCAGCATTAGAGCTGTGGTCCAGCACATGTAAAAATGCTGCTCTGTGATGATAACGATCAAATTGCTGGCAAAAGGAGTGAATGAAAGAGTGAGGAAGAAAGAGAAGCAAGGAGGGAGATAAGGAGCTGGACAGGTGAATGGTCCACAGTTGAGCTGCAAAGTAATTTAAGCTATGAACTACCACTGCAAGGCACCTCACAAATAGATGTATCTTTAGAATCGGTACCTAAGCATCTGACAAATTTTCTGCAGCTTTAAAGCAATACTTAATAAAATGTACAGCAATTCCCCCCAAAAGGACCGAGCCAGGACGTTCGGTGTCTGACGTTGACTGCGGTTGTTTTAAAGGATTTAAAAGTCTAATGTAACTAACAGACAGCGGAAAGTGCACGCTGGCCTCAAACAAGAGTGAGTTATTAAGTAACTGCAGTTTAACTTGCTTATTGCTGGAGTGATGGAACAGAAGCTCAAAAAGTTGTCTTTACTGCAGAATGAAAAAGCCTTGACAAGATAATGTATGATTTATGCTATTCTGGACAATTATTTTGATCATTTCACCATCAGGTTTGGCAGCTGAACAAATTATGTGAAAGAGTGAAAAATGACATAAATGGATATACAAGGTTTTGTTCCGACAGTGATGTCATGTTGTTTTTGACACTGAATGACACTGAATCCATTTTGTTATAATGAACAGGCTGTCAATGTTAGCAACATTAGATTTATAACCCCGGGGCCAAATGAAATACACTTAACATGTCTTGGATTCATCATTTTCACTTTAAGCCCCACCTTTCATTCTAAATAAATTTAAACCGAAGCATTGTGGTACTGGACTAATGATGAACAGCATGAGCTGTCACAACACTACAACAAAGGTCAGCCCATTTCCAGTCAAAACAACAGGTTGAGCAGCAGATCAGGCGAATGGCCACACTGCAACATTGCTCTTTGTTGCTCATCGCTGGTAATGTGAAAGACTGGAAAACAGAAGGCAAGTAATAATGACTGTACATCAGGTTTCCTGAAGGAAGATCAATGAATTCATTGTGCTTCAAGCAAAAATCAGATTCTGAAAGAGTGACTGAGATTGGTGAATGAGCTTGCTACCCCCCCGGTTAAGAAAATCACAATCGATCCAGAATAATTGGATGTAGTTCAGCCACACAAGTAAATCAATCAAATCCTGACCTCTGCATAAATACTGTCCATTACATATTTTTAAAATGTTTTCTTTGCTAAATTGGAATAGGCTGACATTAAGAGGTGAAAAGAGGTGAGGCAAGATAGAGGTGGCAAAGATGGACCAGTTTAAATACTTGGTCAACAGTTTAGAGTAATGATGAGTACGGAAGAGAGGTGAAGAAGAGAGTTCAGGCAGGTTGGAATGGGTGGAGACGAATGACCAACTATGTTTTACAGGTTGGTGACGGTGACACTGACGACAAGACACACAGCAGAGCAGCAGGTGACGGAGTTAAAGAATCTAAGATTCACGCTGGGAATGAAGAAGATGGACAGGATTAGGAATGAGTTCATTAAGTGGAAAGTTTAGGTTGGGCAGTGTGGAGACAAATTCAGAGAGGCGAGACTGCAATGGTTTGGACATGTTCAGAGGAGAGACGAGGATTATATTGAGAGAAGGATGTTGAGGATGGAGCTGCAAAGAAGAAGAGGAAGGACAAAAAGGATGTTTATGGATGGGGTTGGTTTAAAGGAGGATGATGCAGAGGACAGGAAGAAATGGAGATGGATGATCAGATGTGGTGACCCCTAAATGGGAGCAGCTGGATGAAGAAGAAGATTAGATGACAAGCTGCGTTAAGTTGACAGTATGACACCCTGATGGTGTTATTTCTTGCTTAATTATAAAGAACTTGCAAAAGCAAGATGCCCTAAGACTGTGGATAGCCAGAGTGGAATAATCACAAGAGCAGCTCATTAAAAGACAAAGATCAAGTGTAAGTGAAACTGCAAAAGAGGGATGCCGGTGTTTAAAAGAAGAATGTGATAACCTTAGGTTCTCTGCATGTTAAGTAGTTCATCATTGTTTAAAAAACAAAGGAGTGCATGTGCTCTGTGGGAATATCACACAACAGGGACTGGAGACCCTTTCCTGTTCTCATGAGGAGCAGCCAGCATGAGGTTTTGTCTGGAATCCGTAAAGAGAGGGGTGTAGAGAAACATGACGTGATCCTAAAGAAAACTGAACTAGGCTTTTTTCTGCGGTTGCTGCTAACATTGAGATAAGAGAAAGAGAGTGAGAGAGACAGAGAGAGAATTGTGTGACATACATGTGCATAAAAAAATGAGTCCAAAGGCTAGAAAATGGGACATTAAACACAAAGTATTGCTGTTCTGCTGTTGAGTGACGGTGCATTAAAGATGCTGTAACATCTTTTCCTCTCCTCCCTCCATTTCTCTATTTCTTTTTACTCTTCGGTCTGTCGCACTCTATTTCTCTCATTCTCACCCACTGTCTCTCTCTACCTCTAGTTCTCTATCTCTCTGTCTGTCCCCCCTTGCCTCTCTCCCAGCTGTAGTTGCAACAGGTGACATCCCGTCGTCATAGCAACCCAGCTTTCTGGGGCTTTGGGCAGAAACTGCTTGGCCTTCAGGAAGGAAAGAGTGGAGAGCACTGGAGAGAGAGAGAGAGAGAGAGAGAGAGAGAGCGAGAGAGAAAGAGAAGGAGAGATATGACTGTGCAAAAGTATTGAGATATCCCTACTTTCTTCATATTCTGCTTCCAAAGAGCCAGACTTTTCTATATCTAATGTGTTGTTGATTAATGTTTGTTATTTTGAGTCCAGAAGCAGTGTGGGATCACCTTCAGAATGGGAAAAAAGGCTGCCAATGATGAGGAGGCAGCGGTGGTCTAGTGATTAGGGACTGGGCATCAGGATCTGAGTGTTGTGGGTTCGAAACGATGATGGCCATACCAAATATTCTTTTTGAAGCCAGTTAGAATTATACAAACTCTCTTTCAGTTAAGCACTTGTGTGTGCACATGTTGTCCAATTTAGCTAGCCTAATATAAAGAAATGAAGTGTGACTCAAGACTTGCCCAGTACTGTGTGTACAGTTAAAGCTGGTGGGGAGAGATATGAGTAGCAGGAAGAAAGTTTGAAAAAAGACAATAAAGATCTTTCCACAATCAGCAGCAAGACAGGAATGGCAGAACAAGTGCTGGAGGAATCAGGCAAAACCCATTCACAATAGGTCTAACTACAGAGTCATTTCTTTCCTCTAAGAAGAAGCCATAAACAATAAAACCACACAGGCATTTCAGCAGTGTCTCTGTTACACCACCAATCAATCATTTGGGCACACCTTGTCCTTTTGAAATTTTCCAAATAATATTTGCTCACCGTTACTTTTAATAAGAAAGAAACCTTTTTTAAAAGGAAACATAAAGCTATTAAAGGAAATAAAGCTATTCACTGATGCACTATGAGTTTTAAAAGTGCTAAGAAACCTCTTCTAAGTAGTAAATTCAGCTACAAGGTGCACCTGTTGATAAAACAGGTGTTTAATTCCATAGACACATCATTCCGAAGGGAGGGAAGAAAAGAAAAGAGTCAAGGAAATGGAGTAACAAGTCTTTCTGTATCCAGACTGCTCTTCATGGTTCATTATTGTCACAGGTGTTGTGCACATACTATTCCTTAGAAATGCAATGACAACAGAAATAGGATGCTTCGGAGTAGCCATGCATAAGCCTACGGTCACAATGCTCAGTGTTAAGGATCATCTAGAGCAATCTAAGCCCTCCAGCTTTGGGCTGTGGATCAGTGGATGGAGCTCCACCCAATACCACTGTATTGTGAGAAGGCGTTTGTAATCCAGAGATGATCTTCCAACATCACTAGCTGACATTGAATGTTCTTGGCTAAATGCAATCAAATTGTCACAATAATGTTCTAATCTAGTGTTGTGAATACTTTTAATAAGTATTAATACTTAGCAGCGGTGGCCTACTGGTTAGGGAGTTAGCCCCAAGATCATAAGGTTCGAATGGGTTCGAATCCCAGACCAGTAGGTTGCCCTGAGGTACCCTTGAGCAAGGTACCGTCCCCATCACTGCTCCCTGGAAACTTTCAATTGCTGCACAGTGTGTGTGGGTTAAATGCAGAGGCTGCATTTCATTGTGGTCCACTGTGTGCAGTTTCACAATGACAAGCTGTCACTTTCACTTCACTACCCTAATACTCTTCATTTCAGAAGTAACACTGGATATGCAGCATGCTACACACTTTTTTGCACTTTGGGTAAAGTTTGCAACACTGTTCTTTAAAGTTCCTTGGCATGAAGAGCAGATTCAGTCTAAATGATGATAAAGTTTTCTTTCCAAACTGTTGTTTAAAGCACATGTGCAGCTTGTTTGCTCCAAAGACAGCATAGTTCACACATTCTACAAAGTAGTAGTACAGTCATAAATTATACCACAAAAATGAACGTGTGAGAATCTTTATCACCAAATTAAACCTGCTCATGTTTAGGATTGCTTGCATTGAAACTGATAACTTGCATTAGGACACAACAAAGGCTATTGTATCAGTCTTAAATTTAATTTTTTTAGGTCCCCTTATAATGTCCCCTTACAGTATACTGTATGTTTGCCTTACAATTCAGCATGTTGTCCAGGATGAAGCACCTTTTCGGACACGCTCATGAAGGGGTTGGATCGTACTGCGATAGTTTGAATAGACATATGTATGTAAATGCATTGCTGTATGTCTTTACACGGACACAAAAACATAGGTTTTCTTGCAGCTTCATGTCCATATACCACATATCAGCCAAAATATTAAAACCACTGACAGCTCAGGTACATAACAATGGCACTTCTCAAGGGGTTGAATATTATTAGGCAGAAAATAAACACTAGTTGAAGCTGATGTGTGGGAAGTAAAAATAAGGCAAGCCTACAAATCTGAGCAAGTTGCAGACCAAGTAGAGTCCTTCGTGACCAAAATATTTCCAGTGGCAGCGGCCTCACTGCAAAATGTTTCAGGAATGCTTTGAACAACATGACAAGTTGAAAGTGTTGACTCAGACGGAAAATTCCCCAGATCTCAATCTGAATAAACATCTGCAGGATGTGCTGGGTGGCAAACTAGTCACCTCGAAACTTAGAACTTACTGCCAGATACCACAGCGGAGCTTTAGAGGCCCAACTACAAACAATTTTAGTATCTCCAGTCCACCTGACGTGCACCTGACGGTTGGAGGAAACCGGAGCTCCCGGGGGAAACCCACACAAACACGGGAAAACGATACTCCGCACAGGAGTATGATGAACCCAGGACCGTCTCGCTGTGAGGCGACAGTGCTACCCATTGCGAATTTAAAAAAACTAGATATACAAAACTTCACAGTCCGTGAAAATGACAGCCAGTGACTCAAAGTCAACTGGACACTGCAATCAGTGCGTCAGCAAAATTTCCTTCTGGCATGGATTCACTGTTATTACTGGTGCCGGCAGCTTTACAAACAGCAGTAAACAGTGTGGTACATCACACAGAATGGGAGATGGAGACGCATAGAGATTAAACGGGGAGAGCCGAGCACATGCTTTCACAGGCACACACTGGAGAACGAGTGGAAATGGGCCATCGATCCAGAGCTCAGCGGGGCTCAGCTGATAAAGCAACAGTAGAGGTTCCTCTACAAACCCATTCTCCCCCCAAAATTAAGATACATTTCCACAGAGGCCCTAAAAATAGCCTGGTCTGTGTTACCTTTCTGTGCTATCTTTCCATGTGTTGTCTCTTACCTTAACACAGGAAGGCAGCAGAGGGTAAATGGACATCTGCAGATGTGGAGAAATGAACTCAAGAGGAATGCTGCAACGCTTCAGGAACCTACCTCTGAGGGTCACATACTCACACACAAACACACACAAGCATCCACACATCCAAACCGATCTGATAGGCCTACTGTTGCACCACACAGCATTCCACTGTATTTGTTTTGGAATTTTCTACTCCATGCACACATGCATGCAGACATATATGCCCATACCCACACCCACATCCAAACACTTGTCTTGTCATGCAGAAGACACCTCTAGAGGGGAAGAGTAATAGGTATGTAGTTGAGTGCTCCTCTCTAAGTGGAGTTGACAATGAGTATGAGCTAACATGAGACGATCTAATAAAGACAATGGCTCATGGAGTACAACCAGCAGGAAGAGTTTACAACACAGCAATTTTATCACCAGCAGAGAGAGAGAAAGAGGGGGAGGGAGAGAGAAAGAATAAAGAAAGAAAACACTTATTATAAATATTAATCATCGTTGTATGGTGGCACACTGGGGCAGTAGGCAATCCCGTTGCCTCTCAGCCAGAATGTTCTGGGTTTAATTCCCAGCTGGAGCTGAGTGCATCTCTCTGTTTGCTAATGTTCTTCCCATATCTTTGTGAGTTTCCTCCAGCACCTCCAGTTTCCACCCACAGTCCAAAGGCATGTCATGTGAGTGTGTGTGAGTGTGTTTGTTTATATACCCTGTGGTAGACGGGCAACCAGTCCAGGGTGTTTCTCTGCCTTTTGTGGCTCTGGGTTAGGCTCCATCCCTATGCCCAACCCTTGTTAGGATAAGCAAATCAGATAATGGATGGATCATCATATTAATCATCGGTTTGGAGGGGATTATGAGATGAAAGACTGCAGTTAGAGACTCTTGTGTTTAGATGAATGGCTTGGCTTGCTCTGCCACTGGATTACAGGCTGCGTGTTTAATTGCTTGTTAACAAATGTTTGCTGCCCTGTATTGAACTGCAGCCACTTGCTGCCAAGAATAGTAAGGCCAGCGATGCTGTCAGAGAGCAGAGGGACACGACACTGCTGACCAAAGCAGCAGAGAAAGCGGCGAGGTCTAACATCACTGCTGTAAAAAGCCTCAAACACTTGAGCCAGAAATTTGACGGACAATTGAAACAACACTTCTAATTTAAAAAGACAACCTGATTTCATTTTCAGTAACTGCATTAGGTCTGCATGTCACATCATATTGTAATTATATACAGACATTCTCCACACTGGAGGACCTTTAATGTGAACTGCTTAGCTTTTTATTTTTCTGCCCAAAAATTTGATGTTGGCTTTCTTGGTTTATCAGAGAACATCTGGAGGGTCTGTGATTTGGTATAAATCCTGCATTGCTCCTGCATTAGCGATATAGCAAAGCCCACTGCACAGGCTATGTGCAGACCTGATTCCTGCTGATCCTTTTATAATCAAAAGCGCACACAACATAAACAGCAGCTGGTTTTAAACAATGTAAAACAGGGATCTTAGGAGGCTGTTCTTTTTCTCTGCCTCATGAAGGCACATAGGGCAGGGTAGGGGTTACTTCGGGGGAAAAGGGCCAGTACCACAGCAGAAACAATCCTGTTTCATTTTCTGTCTTCCGCCGCAGCTCCAGATATTAAAAAGCAGCACAATATCGGACCTGTCAATCCAAGCTTGGTATACAGGGCTGCCTCTATAACAACTGCTTGGCTTTTGTGAGGATTATGATCAGCTTTAAGCTTTCCAAAGTCTTCAACCATTAATCGCTCTCTTTTGTTCGCTCTTGCACACAAAGCTTTTAAGTCCCCTTGGGAGCACAGAAAAAAGCACAGTAACACCAAGAGCTTCAAATGGCACAGTCCTAGTACATATGTTTCTTAACATGTAATCATCATCTCTCTCTCTCTCTCTCTCTCTCTCTCTCTCTCTGGCTGCAGCAATCATGCAAGTCATAAAATAGAGAATTAACACTTTCTCCCTTCTGCTTTTGGAAATGTGAAAATATCGCCACGGCAACCAGTGTAGATGCACGCTGCGGAAGCATGACGCTGGCACTGTGCTCAATTAGATTCCCACTGTGTCAAAATAAGGCAGAAAAGCGAGCTGTGTGTGTGAATGCCTAAGCCCTGTTTGTGTGTTTTCACCTCCTTCGTATCCACTGTGCTGGAAGGTCAGCGTGCTCCATGGGTCAACAGGACTCTTGATGTTATGGCCCTCAGGGAAGCAACAGCTGGAATGTGAATGGTGTGTTAAATGCTGAAAAGCTGGCCTGAGGGCACGGTAACATGCTGATAACACTCTCATGAATGTGTTATGGACAAATACAAGGAAAGTTCAAAGTTCATACAATATATACATTTTTATCACTATCAAATGAAATGTAATCACATACATGTACCCTATATGCTTTACATATAATTCTTAATATATATAAAACCTATATAATTATAGGTTATAAATATCTATTATATGTCTTATTTATCTTTAGCACTGTGGCTCCAATCCTACAACAATATTTGAAATGTCGGGTCACTTTTTTTTTTTTTTTTGGAGAATGATTTTTCACAGGATTCTCAACTTCCTCCTTCATCCCTCATTGCTCACTAGCAGCTCAACGCTGAGTGAAATTATTTCACACTCAGAGATGTAATGGTGGAGAATTACAGGGAAAACCTATAGGGTTATAGGGATGATACTGACTTAAAACGCAAACATTGCTGTTATAATAAATGCAAACCATGATCTTAACCTTCTTCTAAAAATAGCTAAGAGGAATACTAAAGCATTCACCATACTCTCCCACACAATCAGCGACTCCCAGCTCTGTCCTATAGAGCTTGTCTGTACACAGCACTGAGACAGCTTTCGTCTCGCGCTACAGTTACGTAACATCACATCAATACTGTTTACACCAAATCTAATCTATATTGCTGTCTATAAATAGACCACCTGAAACAGCTGCCCACGCAGAGACCCAATCTTGAGAGTATAAGATGGGTTGGGTAAACATGTATGCTTTGATGAGTATGGTGGAATAATGTGGAACACCCCAGCAGGCTGGTTTCATGTCACTATCACTCGTTTCTCTGTTTTTTTTTTTTTATCTCTCTCTCCCTTTTATCTCTCAATCATGGGCAAATTGGTGACCCTTGATTCCTGATACCTATGAAAATAAGCATTCTTAAATAGCAGCATGCTGCTCATTCAGTAGCAGTTGCCACGGCAACAACACAGGCGCCTTATAAAGCTAATAAATACAGATAGATAGATAGATAGATAGATAGCTAGATAGATAGATAGATAGATAGACAGGAAGACAGACAGGCAGACAGACAGATAGATAATGTGAAGAAATCTATTAAAGGAAATTGCCACTAGAGATTGGAGTTGTGGTGACCAAGCACTGGAAAAGGGGAAAGAGCCAAACATTTCCTTTACTGGGTGGCTGCATGTCCCCCTTTGATTGGCTGCCACTGCTGCTATAATGCATAAGGTTCATGTTTCTGCCCCGTCAGGTGTAACAACAAGGACACTGTTGCAGGTGACACCATGCCACTTATACAGCTGCAGAGAAAGTGCACCAGCTGACCTGTGTTTTACATGCAGAATTATACAACCAGCACTGTAGCAGTCAGAATGAATCACTAACAACAACAGCAGGACTTTCTAAACGATTTAATGCTATTAAGAACAGTGCTTCATTCAGTTATGGTGCTTCAGCAGATGTGCAAAACTGTAAGCTGTTAACTCTGTCAATGCTTGTGATATTACACTGGGTGATACTGTATATCAGTTTAACTGTTAATGTTACACAATTGAGGAAATTCAGAAATTCAAGCCTATAAAAGCCTGTGTGTTTTTGTAATGTTCTTGGATATTTAATCTAAATTTAAACAATACTGGGAGATTTAAGTAATATAACTAAACAATAAAAACTGAAGAAAAGGCTTTTCAGAATCTTCTGTAAAATATAATTCTACAAAAATGTGATTTCAGGTGATGAATAAATTAGGACACCCCCACCTTTATTCCCAATTAAAATGACTCAAATCACACACAGGTGTAGCACATCAGGTGCACACGATTAGAACATAGTTACTCAGCATTTTGAAGGAGGTTTAACCTTCAGACATTTAGTTTGGTGCTCCTGATTGTTGAGGTGAGAATGAACACCATGGTGAGATCAAAAGAGTGCTCTGAGGCCTTCAGAAAGAAGATTGTAACAGTTTATAAGCTAATGGATTTAAAACAATCGCAAAAGAATTTGCAATCAGTCCAGAAAATACAAGTAGAGAACTTCCAAAACCACTGCCAACATGCCCAGGTCTGACCGTCCAAGCAAGTTCACCCAGAGAGCAGACCCCAAGATGCTGAAAGTCTCCAAAAACCCTAAAATGTCATCATGGGACCTACAGCAGGCTCTTGCTACTGTTGATATGAAAGTGCCTCTACAATCAGAACGAGACTGCACAACTTTATCTTCATGGAAGGCATGCCAGGAGGAAACCTTTCCTCTCTAAGAGAAACATCAAGGCCAGGCTGAAGTTTGCCAGAGAGAACGTAGACAAAGACCAGGACTTCTGGAATAATGTTCTTTGACAGATGAGTCTACTATTGAATTATCTGGACACCAGACCAGAGGACATATCTGGCATACACCAAACAGCATTCCAGGAAAAGAACCTCATACCAACTGTGAAACATGGAGGTGGAAGTGTCTTGGTTTGGAGATGCTTTGCTGTACCAGGACCTAGCCAGTTCACCATCATAGAATCCACCATGAATTCTACTGTGTATCAGAAGGTGCTTGAGGAACATATGAGACCATCTCTAAGAATATTCATGCTGAAGCGGAACTGCAACACAATAACGACACAAAACAGACCATTAAATCCAGCAAGGACTGAGAAATGGAGAGTCCTGGAGTGGCCCAGATCTCATTCCCATTGAGATGCTGTGGGGTGACTTGAAACTGGCTGTACATGTAAGAAACCCCTCAAACATCTCGCAGCTTAAAGAATTCTACATTGAGGAGTGGGACAAACTTTCTCACTGCAGTTATTTCAGGCAAAGAGGGGAAACACTAGCTATTTGAACGTAGCGTGTCCTAACTTTTTCCTCAGTTAGTATACACATTTTTGTTTTTGTTTAATGAATAAATCAAAGTAAATTTTTCTAGTTTACCCTCAATTAAATCACTTTCTTTGCCAGAGAAATAAAAACAAGATTAGGCATCTATATGTGAACATTTCTTAATAAAGAACAGAATTTTAACGGGGTATCCTAATTTTTTCACGACTGTATGTTCAAACTGAAAACAGTGAGAGCATCAACATTCACTCTGGCCGTACTGCCTGAGACACTGCTGAACGCTGCGGGGGTTCTCTGAAAAAGATTAAATGAAGCCACTTTTTGACATGCCTTGATGCTGGCTTTTTTTAAAAGGAATGATTTCTGGTAGCATTGATGCTCTTGCCGCTCCCAGTATGAACATAGAGTAAGAAAAGCAGAAGACAATCCAAACAAGCCATATCATATTTTAAATAACTTTACAAAGAACTTTTATATTTGTAACTTTAAACTTTACATTAATATAAAGTTAGGTAGCATCTGGTACTAAGGTATATTTGAAAGCAGGGCTGTATAATATTAAAATCATCTAAAGTTTAAATCAGCATTTATTTGTGTGATAAAACGATAATGGTATTGGACAGATGATATTTAAGCAATATTTCTAATGATATTTAACATTTATTTGATCTTTTTCATACTTATATAGAGCAGCATGATTGGCGGAAGGTGGAACACTGTGCTATGTCCACATTTTTCTAATTTGATCTCATTTGTAAGTTTACACATCTAAAGAATATGCAACGCTTCCCTTTCTAATCCATATAGACGTAGTCCTAATTTGTGAATCAAGAAAATATATATATATTTTTTTTTTCCAGCTTTGAGAGATATGTAAAAGAATATCTGTTACCGATATCAGCCTACAAAATCCACATTGGAGCAATATCTATACATGACATTGTTAGAATTACTGATAACGTACTATATCAGATCATTTAATAGATTATTTAATTTGATACTCTGTATGTAGGCTTGTAATAAAAATTAGAGTTGCATAATATATAGATGTGTTTTAACTTAAAAAAAAAAAACACTGCTCAGCCATTTTTATGAAATGTAATTTTTAAGCAGAGAGAAACATTTCAGCTCTGCTACATTTGGTTTAAATGCATAAATAGAAGTTTGGCCATGTACATGAGAGGCCTCATACTTTTGTCACACTTGAACATTGCCTGAATGCACCTGACCTGGAACATTACATCTTGAGTCTGAATCTAACAGGAGTCAGTCTAAAAAAGACATTCAAAAATGGACATTCATTAAAGGACCAGCCATTGTGCATTGTTTGTGCTCTTTTCAACATACACTGTTTGTTTAGGTCCTTGTCCTGCCTCCTCATCGGTGCTCTCACCTGTGTCTGGTCTGAGACCCCCTCCAATCGATGGTATTTCTAATATTGTCAGAAGTGCAAGTTCTTCTGTGTTAATTTGGTCTTTGCCTGGAGTTGGTAAACAGTCCCTGCCTTGTCCTTGTGTCTTGCCTTGTATTGTTAAGCGCTTGAGTGTATAGCTTGTGTATTCCTTTGGTTTTGGTGTTTTCTTAAAGTTATGTTAAGTTATTTTAACATTTGATTTCTTTGTCCTGATCTTGTGTTTAGTCCAAAACTGACTTGGAAAAAAGCATTTCTGTGTACAGTTGACCCAGTGTGCTGAATAAAATCTGAGCCAGCATGCTGAAGGGTCAAAAATAATCAACCGGTAAGATGGAAAATGAAAAGCTGTAAAAAAATTGATTGACACCCCTTTTTAACAAATGTGTCCAATAAACAAAGATTTCGAACTAAATCCAAAAATAAAGCCCGGATAAACTTTCCGTAATCCGGTGCATGTTGGGACTGCATATTGTTCAAGCCCAAAACTCTTACAGAATGTGGAACATGTTGCATATAAAAAGATGTTACTGTACATTTTATAAACAACTAAAATGTAAACACTTTTATGCTGAATGAATCTGTATTTTGTGGAAGATTTATTATTTCCCACTGCAGGTTAGGGTTAGGGTTAGCCTAACCCTGGGGTTGTGACACCAGAATGGCAGAGAAGCAGTGGAGTCTTTGAGAAGCAACAGTCGGAGAGGTGGCTGTGGTTACTGAGAGACAGAGATTACTGAGCTGGGGAGAATCGCCTACAGTAAGAGACAATTAGTAATTAGTGGTGAACTGCTTGTTACCTTGAGTTAGTGGAGTACCAGGCCCAGTACAATTCCCCTCAGCAAACTGCCACTCTCTTTGACTAATTTTGTCCTGACATGGAATACACAGACCATCAGAGGCTATGGAGCATCCTTGAGGGAGGTGTCATCAAAGAGAAGAGGAGATGGTCCTTCCATTTCAAAGGGACCACCTTTTACAGTAGAGTGCCCGAGATGAAAGGCTACAAAGGCTTTTGCTCTGTGGATGCTGAACTGGATCTGGCTACTGCTCACACGCCTGCCAGTTGGCTGGGAGCCTCGTTTCTGGTAAGACAGACGTAGTTTGTTCTCCATCACCTCTCTTGTCTCTATAACTTTTAATTAGTTGCTGTGTAACACTTCCTTTTAACATACAAGGTAACCATTAAAACACAAGGTAATAATAAAAAAAGAACATTACATGGACCGTCTTTAAATCCAGCCTTATTATTGAATTATTAAAGTTTGGACATACTGGCTCATTTTTATTATTAATTCAGTGCCTACTGCAAAACTGTTATGTAAATTTCGTTGTTATGAGACTGAGGACTAGAAGTGCACACATGGAAGTGCACACTTGTCCACACATGGGCTCCTGGGGAAGAGGGGTTGACAGTGCATTTTTTGCAGGCTTGGACATTATTTTCAATGAAGGAGACTAATTTTGCATAGCATTAATTTTCAGCTGCCCAGAACAGTTTTCTTTAGTGCACAGCCTTCCAGATACTCTGTGCTGAAAAACAAAAAGATTATGTCAAAACAGACAGTTGTGTCATGAATATTTTTAACCGATCAGATAAAAAAGACGCTGTTGCAGACATTGAGTATCCTGAGCAGACTATAATGAGCTTGCTATTTTTGCTTGCACAATAACACTAAATCTAGTATATGACCTTCTTACAAAGCTTTCTGCCTGTTTATGATGACACAAGATGCCTAGCATGGCTATAAGTTGCTTAGCAACCTGAAAAACCTTAGCGTTTAAGGAAACCCTCCAGTGTTTGAAAAATGTCATCACTCATAATGAAAAATGTGCATACCTGTGTTAAGTGGCCAGGCCAGCAACTGACTCGAACAGCTCCGAGAATAGGTTTGTGTGAAAGTGTAACAGTGAGTATAGTGTAGATCATAAATTGGACACTGACTGTATGGGCACAGCTGCTTTTTACACAAAATGGTCAATATTGTGTAGCATAGTTTCATGATTCTGATGAAATAAAGCCTTAGTAGGTTTGCCTTGTCTGTTGCTCAGACACAGAGGCCAGAGCTCCACAGTGTGGGACAATTTGATAAGAGACAGACATGAAAGTAATGACACCCACAGGGACCTATAAAAGATTAAGGCTGGAAGAGTCCCCTTAAGAAGAAGAAAGTGTAACAACATAACAGCACGCAATGTAATACTGGAAACTATTATCAACACTTGACATTTTAAAGTGACTTTATGAGCACAACTCAGAGGAAATGGAACACTTCCATTAGCCTTATCCTTGAATAGTTTCTCCTCTCCCTCTGTATTGCCATCCTCTATTATCTTCCTGCTGAGGAAGGTGCCAGACAGCATGCAGGAGGCACTGATGACTGGCAGCTTTCAAAAACAGATCTCCAATAAACACATCCATCACCATGACTCCTACACCATGGTGACGGGAACTGTACTGCCATGGAAACCGCATCAACTACTCACTTGGCCACTAGCTGTAAAGGAGCGTCCAACGGAAATGACACACAGGAAGTGGCATGCCAGCAGGCACTGGCTTGCATGGCACTGTTGTTAATGTTCGCACAGAGGCTTTGTCCTTACATCACCATGGCAGCATAATCCAACTCCCATCACCTCCCACTGGCAATGTGACCATGCTGAACCAGCCAGTACAAGTGAATGGGTAATTAAATACTCATCCAAGGTTTCACTGTCTGCATTTATGTGAGCGAAGAGATAGTGTGATGCTTTAATATGATGCTTTGTCGTCTGAGGCAGGTTTGATGTATGAATTATGCAGGCTGATATTGTGGAGGTTTTAGGAACAGCATGGGCCCGCATGTGAGAAACAAGGCATTAGTGCTGAATCCGGATGTCTCGCAGTTCCCACAGGCAGCCAATCAGGCAGGAGAACTCCCACTGAAATTAACGTAGCTCTTTCGAGAAGGTACCCCTTGGATAATCGCTGCAGGGACATTGCGCCTCCTGCCAACTGTCTCCACCTAAATAAATTACAGTCAAAACTGGAATTAGCCCTGACAAATGTATAAATTAAGCCTAGAATCTACAACCAGCGTAGAGTCTCTAAAGCTGTCAGTCAGAATATTCTTTCTATCAACTCTATCTACATGGTGCTTTATTATTATTATTTGCTCTTCATCATGCAAACAAATACATTTAAGGGACTTCGGCTCTTTTTCCTGGAGTCCTAGAATACGTTTGCTTTTCTTAGGAGAATCTCTATTTATTAGGCTTTGTGATCCTGGGCTGGGCCTAATCCCTTTCTGAGAACTTGAGTTTTAAGGCCTGTTTATTTTGCCTGTATTGTGCAGCCATATACCTAATTTAATGACCTACACCGTAACCTGCTGCACACGTCCCTACTGATGTAACTCTGGGTCTCTGCAATGCAGACCACAGCAACTGAAACAGTCTTTCCAACTACTCTGCCTCCATCACTTTACACACAGAAAGTTTTTGACATTATGACATTAATCATAAGTTATGTCACAAAATGTGTACCAACACACTATTTCCAGAAAAATATGACACAACCATTAGAAGTGCATTCAGTAATATCGTATGAAAGCTTTGGAGGTTTAGCATCCTAAAAGTGCTTTGAACACATGCTGACATTTCTAAGAGTGTATAGGTTTCCTCATACATGGATGGTTTTCGCACATGTGTGTAAAATTCAACATCCAATCTGTTCTACAGCTGCTGCTGACTTGACTTGATATGTTTTGATGACGGCTGCAGTACACCTTCATTGCCACTTGAAGAATCTGACTAGCTGAGTAGCAAGTTTCTGACATCCATCATCAGTCATACTGAAACTAAAGCATAAGAGTCAAAGTTGAATTCATTTACTTGACTTGTGTAGAACACTGCAGACTCATTTCTAAATTGTTTATTACAAAATAAATGTATGTTTGAGTAGTTCTTTCTTCTGTTTGATGTCATGTGTGTAAAAAGAAATGGAAATTTTCATTTCTGATAGACAAATGGTTCATGATGGCTATGTCAGTCCACAGCAAGTACAGTACCCAGTTTCTGAATATTGTGTGTTCAAAATAAATAAATGCACTGTTGATCATTTGTGTGTTCAATTGTTCACTACTGTTCTCTGCTTACTGGATTTTTGCTCTAAAACTGACTTAGAATTTAGATAATAATATGCATTCTGTATAGATAGTTATATTCAAAGGGTTAACGTTCTTTGCTTTTTTTCTCTTAATTATCTTCACATGTTCCAAATTTGTAATGCAAACCATAGTATGTATGAATGCTGTGAAAAAACAAATGATGCGTCAGTCTAGGATCCAGCCGTGGAGAGTGATCATACCAGTGAGGCCACAGTCTTCTGCTGACCCAGTGGAGTAGTTGGCAGGGCTGATGGGTGGGCTGGCGGGGGGGCTGGTGCTGAAGCTGGCATAGCCCAGAGACGAGCTGACCTCCGACGGCTCTCCGCTGTGATTCTGCACAGGCCGCTGCACGTCTTGAGACGAGGACAAAGATGTGCGCTGCTTGGGCTGAAAGAGAGTAGAGCCATCTTAAAAATCAAGTAGAAGGAAATCTCAGCTGAGCCCATAGTAGAGAACTTACTCTGAAGTGGCAACCTGGACTTTTTCTTGTACTGCAACTTAATGATACATCACATACATACTATCACACTAAACGTGTCCAGAGAAATATTACACAACCACTGGAAATGCCTTCAGTTATTCAGAATTAAAATTTCTAAATATTTTAAAAAGTGTTTGGTTTGGGATTCTGGGAGTCACCATTCAAATTTTGGCTTCAGGTGAAAGCTAACAGGCTGTAGCAGGAAGCTGAAAACTGATATCTCCCAATTGTTTTTGCAATGTAAGGGCAGAGCAATGCAAACCAGTGCTGAAGTATAATTACTCACTATGTTATAGGCCACTTGTGTAAATTTTGGTCATGCATCAAGCCTGTGTGCAAGTATACATAAGCCTTAAGAATATTTCTACTGAACGTCTGTTACATGTAAATGCTGCCATGGTGATTTCATGACCATCATCAAGTGATAAGAAACAGCCTCTACTTATGCCAGATATTGGTCACAAGGCTCCATGGGCCATTATTTTACAGACATATACGTATTTTCTGTAATCTTACTGCTATTGTTCTGTGGCTGGTTTATAATATTGTGGTGAACGTGGTGGACAGGGGAAGGACTGCAGCTGAACTGCAGATGGACTTTAGAATAATCTGGAGCTTCATGACATCTCAAAACCGGCATAGAACAGAATTCATATCAAAAAAGACAACGGATCCCACAAGCTCAATGCTGGAAAGTTTTAAGATAATAATAACTGGAAAGTGTTTTGGATGTGTTTTGGTAATGGTAAATTCATGTGGCACTGTTAGGGTTAGGGTGAGGGTTGGGGCTATAATATTCAATCTGTGTAAAGTCAGATCATAAGCTAAGGATCCCCATCATTATAGTAACTGGTCATACTTTTTTATTCTTTGGTCTCATGTGAGCACTTTTCATTGTAAAACTATGATATTGATTTCAATGTCTCAACACATTTTCCCTGAAAATGTATAAAATTGCCAATAATCACCGTCATTAGCTGTGATCTAGTATGAACGCTCTAGCAGAATTCAGAATTCAGTTTATACTGGGATTAAATTTAGATGTGTGTACTACATTTGTAGGTGATTATCGCTGTTCTGCTAAGACCCTGTCCTTAACCTCACCTTTTAGAGACTGAAGAAGATACTTAATATATCTTCTTAATATATTAATATATTACTTAATTAAGTAATATAAGGAGCCACATTACTGTTGATCACAGCTTGTGCTGCAGCAGAGAACCCTTGCATAAGAACTGGGCCCCTAGTGGTTGGGAGACACTATTTCAGGCTCCAGAGACTTGCATTTGGACTAGGTTTTATTAGAATAGCTTCACAAGGTTCAGTGATGATGGGACAGGTATTGGCCTCTAGTCCAATGTAAAGTCATGTGCATGCTAATTGTTCTGCTGCTTCTATGAATTATGTGCTAACAACACAAAATCTACACTTTGATTTACAGTTCAGGACTCTTCCATGTTCAGTTCAATATTCTCATTAATAATTCAAGGTTGCTGCTATGTTATGGGTATAAGGTGTTGCTAGGCAGTTAAGTTTCTTAGACTGCTAGGAGGTTTCAATATGTGATTGATATGGTGTTCCAGGTAGTTGCAAGGAGATAAACTGTTGTTCTGCAACATAGTAACATCAAAATAACTAGAGAAATGAAGACAAATGCAAACCTATATGTTGTTGCATAATTGGTCTATAATGTTTGTTGTTATTTTTGCATTTGGTGTTAATTAATTAAAACTGTTAGAATGTATATTAGCATATCTGCAAAATGCATTGCTACACTCTTTTTGGTTTTGAAAATAATGACAGAAGAAGGAGCAGAAAAACATCTGCAAATGTAAAGAAACTCAGCTAATACAGTATAAGACAGTAATACAGTGAACTATTTTATTGCATAGTTAGCCTTTAACATTCCAGGTGAAAATGCCATGGGAGTGTTTTCTGTACTCAGGGTGGTTTGGCCCTATGATGGAAAACAGGCAAATAGTTTGTGTTTTGTGTGTGTGTATAGGTGGGTGGATAGAGGGGTGGGTGAGTGAGCTCAGGCATGTCTGTAATTGGTAAGCACTTGATAAGGGAGCCACCTCTGCGCTTCTTAAGATAATGTATTTAATTTGCTCGCTAGAATTACCCTTCCTATTGAGTAAACACATACAGCATGTTGCTCTCTTATACAAATGCATGCATTCACACACACACACACACGTGCATGCACACACACACAAGCAGCAACACTAACACCACAAAAGCATTATCATGGTAGGGCAAGCCAATTTCAGGAGGACAATACGATGCGGTTGAGGCCTTCCTGCTCAGCTGAGCTGAGTCACAGTGGCTTGCTGTGTTTGAAGAACATGATGCTCTGCTGCACACACAGACAGAAGAGAAATAAAACACACTGAGCGGAGCTCCGTATCTACGGATGAGAGAAACAGCCATGAAAAAGCCTGTTAGTGGGAGTCAGGGTGGATGTGGAGAGAGAGGGATGCAGAGAGAAAAGACAGAGAGAAGGAAATGTTGATGATGATGACTGTGTGCAGTTGTATAACCACAGGAAATCTTACATAAGCATCGTCTTCACTTCCTGTTGTATCATAGGTGTCCAAGTTGCGACATTAACTAATTTGAGTGAAGTTTGTGTGTCTGCGTGTTTGTGTGTGTATTTTACCCTTACACAACCTTTCTTTCGCTCGCACACTTATAACAAGACAATTATATCCTCTTTAAAAGGCACAATGAGGGAGGGTGGAGAGAAAGAAAGTGAGAAAGAGAAACAGACTAAAAGCATCTCTAGGATCAGAGAACAGTAACCAAACAATGACAGCATTAAAAATATCGAGAAAAAAGTATGAATAGACCAAGTGAGCGGAGTGAATTCTATTGTCTAGAACATTGTGAGCACTGTCAAGACTAGTGTGAATAAAGTATGACTTTTAAATGGAAGGGTTTCACACTCATTCATCTCACTAATTTTCTGAGCCACTTGTCCTGTTTAGAGTTGTGGGTGGTGCTGGAGTCTATCCCAGCTCTCACAGGGTGAAATGCGGGGAAACACCCTGGACGGGTCGCCAGTCTAACATCGGGCAGACACACAGACAAACACACTCCCACACACACACCTAAGGGGGCAATTTAGCATCTCCAATCCCCTGACATGTACAGTACTGTGCAAAAGTTTTAGGCAGGTGTGAAAAAATGCTGTAAACAAAGAACGCTTTCAGAAATGGAAGTGTTCATCATTTATTTTCATCAATCAACAAAATGCAGTGAATGAACAAAAGAGAAATCTAAATCAAATCAGTATTTGGTGTGACCACCCTTTGCCTTCAAAACAGCATCAGTTCTTCTAGGAACACTTGCACACAGTTTTTGAAGGAGCTCGGCTGGTAGGTTGTTCCAAACATGACTGTGTTTCTCCTCCGTGTGACATTGATGATCATCAGCACCTGTTTGGTAAAACTGGTTGATCATACAGCGACTATAATCCTACAGAATCCCTGACTTTGTGCAAGTGTACCTAGAAGAACTGATGCTGGTTTGAAGGCAAAAGGTAGTAACACCAAATAATGATTCGATTTAGATTTTTCTTTTGTTCGCTCACTTTGCATTTTGTAAATTGATAAAAATAAACAATCATTATTTATATCTCTGAAAGCATTCTTTGTTTACAGCATTTTTTCACACCTGCCAAAAACTTTTGCACAGTACTGTATATCTTTGGACGGTATGAGGAAACAGGAGGAGGACACAGGGAGAACATGCAAACTCCAAATTCCGCCCCATCTGAGAAGCGATCCTAGGACCTTCTCACAGTGAGGTTTCAGCTCTACCCACTGCATTATCATGTTGCCCACTAAGGATGCAAACAAACCATCAAAATATTGTGAAATTGCAGTGCAGAAATGTGACAATATCCAATGATGTTGCCACTAGATTTCAACCACTGCAAAAACAAACAGCTCAATCTAGCACACTGATGTTTTATATCTCCTTCCTCCTACCTTCCAACTCTAATCTCATTAGTAAACATTCCAGTTTAAAAATGACTTCATTCATTGTGTTTGATGGTATTTTTTAAATGTGATATTTCTGGATCATTGTTTCTCTGAAAAAACTCCATATTATAAGATATTAACTCCATATTAAGATTGAAATGTCTTTTTAAAATGTCTAATATCACAATATACCTGTCACAGGGCGATGTTGAGGACTGGACGCCAACGCAGAGCCGAGCTTCGTACTGGACTTTAATGACGGATAACGTGCACAGAACTAAACATATTAACCAAAATAACAACTGTAAAACATAACCCAAGTAAATTCACAGTGCGCACACAGTATGACCAGCGCCCTGCTCCGATTCACTGGGGCTTATAACTCCAGCCCCCGATGAAGCACACCTGGCACCCAAGCTCAGGTGTGCACAATCAGAGCAGGGCGCCCTCTACTGGCACAGAACCGTTACAATACCAATTACCCCTGACATTAAAAGCAGAGATTCTGGAACTGGAATCTTGGATAATCTACTTTTTCTGTATGTCAGGTTGGAGCAAATTTGTGGACCAGCTTTGGCTTCCAAAAGACCAATTTGAGAACCAGTCTAATCACATCCACATAGCACCAGCTCAGGTTTAGGTTTTTAGTGTAATCAAGCAGGAACGCACCTGATTCCATTTATCCAATCAGTTGCTCTCAGTCTCCAAAGAATGCTCAGGTGTGTTTGTTAAAAAGCACGTATTTAAATTAAAATATTTGGCAGATTCTCTTATCCAGATTTACCTACAGTTTGAATCATGTAACAGCTGGCAGAGGATGGCTAGTGCTAGTCTTATCCAAGTCTAAATGGTGCCTGGCTTGTAACATAACAGTGCTGTTACTCATTTTACCCCTAAATTGCTAAAAAAAAAAAAAAAATGCAGTGATCTTCTAAAAAGTGATCTTCATCTGTGTCTCAGTTTTTCTTTTCTTTTCTTTTTGTGACAACCCTTGTCATTGCGAGGTCACGGCACAGCACACATGAACCACAACGAAATTAGACCTCTGCATTTAACCCATGCACACTCAAACCCGTGCAGCAGTGGGCAGCTATTGAAAGCGCCCGGGGAGCAGTGATGGGGACGGTACCTTGCTCAAGGGTACCTCAGGGCAACCTATTGGGAAGGGGTTTGAACCCCCGATCCTCCGATCATGTGGCTAACGCCCTAACCGCTTTCTCTGTAAAGTTCTCTTTAGAAAAACTAACATTAACTGAGTGCTGCATCTGAGCATCATCATGCTTTTTGCTGCTGGCGTAGCCCTGCACAGTTCTCACTACCAGAAGACAATGATTTTAAGCACCACATGCATTTTATGTTGCTTTTGTGAAACCCAGCTCATTCTTAGCAGAGTTAGGGTCTGGATCAAGATCAGAACTAGTCCTTGGTGTGAGGTTAAGGTTAACTCCAAGCGGAGCATTTAGGCTTAATGTAAAATGGAATGTTTTTTACTTTAGCAAAGGCAGCTTCTTCCATGCATTTGGTAGTTGTTGTGGCCTGAACCATGCTGGGAGCCACTAAAGAGTTATAGTCATTGCAAATGTTCAAGTGCTCTGAAAAAAGTAAACAAGTCGTGAATAAGTCTACAGAAAATCCAGCTCTGTCCAGGTTCATTCACAAGTAGTTTTTTGACTGAATTAAATTTAATAGAATAAAAATGATATGCATAATGCACATAAAATGCAAAAATTGAAAAAAATGAAATTTTTCTGATATGTTAAAGATTTGTAGAAAGTGACATATTTAAGTTCTCTCTTATTTTCATTCAGAAATTCAACAATAAATATCTTTGGACTGAGGATTCTTTGCTGAATTCAATAAAAACTTGAATGTTTCTGAACAGCTACATTTTATTATAGCAGAGCCACACTCATAACCTCATACAGCAATGTGAGGTAACAGCCTTTCCAGCCTCAGTTGGTGTCTGGGGGCAACATTTCCTGTGTTACACTCAGAGATTCAGCAACTTGACTACAAACACAGACCAAAATAACACCATGAAAGAGGGAACATTGCTTCAGCAACTTTTGGATGGAACTTGCCTCTGTCTGGACGCTGGCCAAGTTCTTATCAGCGGTTGGATGGAGATTAATTGATTCCAATTCTGCTTGTCTTTCCAGTTAAGCATGGTTTACTCAAGTAATTAACCAAACTCATGGGACATGTTCAAAAAATAGAGTCTAAAAGTGTATAGACAATAAATCCCTATGTGCTGGTTATTCCTTTGTGATTTCAATTACAGACAGTGAACACCCCTCTCTGAACTAATGAACCACTCTATGGCCTTCCCTGCTGCTACACACCACCATCAGCTACCCGCTCAGGTAGGTTAAACAGGTGAGTGTGTCAGTACTACCCAGACTTTTGCCATGTTGGCCTCTTGCATTAGAAGGCAATGAGTTTCTGGATGCATTTAGAATCACCCTGTGCTTCACTTCATTCCCTTGAGCTCCATGAAGATATGTGATGCTGGTTACCTCCTGCGCTTCTCCAATATCCTGTCTGGACCAGTAGGCTACTCTGAGGTATCCTTGAGCAAGGTACCTTCCAACACTGCTCCCTGGGCACAGTTGTTGCAGCCACTGCTCAAGTGTGTGTTCATGATAGTTGTGTTTGGATGGGTTAAATGCAGAGGACAAATTCACTGCTCACTGTTCGCTATGTGCACAGGAATTGAATTTCAACTCAAAAAGTCCTGTTTCTGTACAGGTTCTTTTCTGTCCCTGTTTTTTGGAAATTTGGTGTCTGTTCAATCATTGCTTTCTTTGTCCTTCCAACTATTTGGATTTGTTGCTTTGTGGACTACTGTTTGGACATTGTTTTTGTAATTGCTGACTTGTTTGGATTTTCACGTTAATGAATTTGTGACTATGTCATCAGCTGAAAATAAAATCTGCTCAAGAACTGCAGCTCGACTGTGAATAAGACCCTACGCTTTATCACTACCAGCAAACTGACCTGTCTGCCTGTGATAGGTGGATGACCTTCATGTTTTCTTAAATGTAGAAACAGAGAACTAGTTTTTGAAAATATATGCTGATTCTAAAGTGAATGCTGGCATTGTGTATATGCTGGCATTGTGCTATGATACAAGTGCAATGTGATCCACTCTTCAACCCTAGTTCAGGAGTGTCCTTTGTTGTAATTTCTCAATTCATGATGCAATAAATGTTTCCAATGGGTCTCCGGTCTGGAAAGCAGGACAACTCTTCAACAACAGAGCCATGCTAAAACATGTAGTATATGGTTTGGCATTGGCCTGCTAAAATAAGCAAAGCTTTCTTGGAAAAAGACGTGGCCTGGATGATTTCATATTTTGCTTCAAAACCTGTACACATCAATCAGCATTAACGGTGCCTTCCAGGTGTGCGAGCTGCCTATGCCATGTGAATAAACCCCATACTTTCAGGAATGCTGGCTTTCTGCTGTGTGTTAAAAAAGCTAAATTATCCCTCTCCTCTTTAGCCAGGAAGACATGGCAACCATGATTTATAAAACGAAATTCAAATTTTGCTCTGTACGACCTCAGATCAGGTCAGTAACTGCAGGGGCCTGTCCTTAACCACACACTGACCTTAAAATTGCACCATAGATCTCCTGCCTGGCATATCTCTTCCCAAGGGGGGGCTCTATTTATTGTTTTTACATAAGTACGTTCAAGAGACAAAGTCAAAGTATAACCTCCTGTGCCTCCTTAAAGTAGCTGAAGTAGCTGTTCTTCTTTTTCAAAAAGAAGGAGGGTTTCCTTCCTCATTGTATCAACTAGCAGTACTTCAGCATTTTTATGAAGGTACACTCATGTCCTCTCCATTCGACTTGCTTCAGGGGGCACCTGGATTATTATAGCCACTGGGAGAGCTTCATAAATGTAGACCAGGCCCTGTTCAACAGTGTCCTCAGAGATATGCTGAACCAATTTACCATTTCCACATCACTCACTGCCCATGTCTATCATGTCTGCAGACTGCTCAATACCTGCTAGAAGAACTGCTCTTTCTTAAGATGTTGGAGAAAAGAACATTCCAGCAGGACACCATCCAGTTGGGTCAGCAAAAAATCAAGGCTGTTGTAGATTAGCCTACACCTATCAACTCTTGGAAGCTGGATCACTTGGAATTACAGGACATTTGTTTTGGTGAACCTGACTCTGGACTTATGGACTGTACAGTTCTTATGGAAACAGACTTCCTTGACCTGAAGTTGTATTTAACATCTGCCCCTATCATTATCAGGACATGAGTTTATTTTTGTTCACGTGTGTTTTTTGCTCCCCCCAACTGGATCACAATTAAAACCTTTTTTAGTTCTTTAATTCCTCCAATAGCCTGTCTCTGGTGTTCATTGTTCTGGGCATTTACATCCTGCAAATCCTTTCTTACATCCAGATTTTCCATTAATAAACTTTCCTTGAGTCTGGGTCTTGCCCTGAGACCTCTAAAAGAGCAACATTAGGTTTGGGTAAGCGCGTGTTTGTTTTTGCATGATGTGGTGGGGGGGGTGAACTCTTCTGCCGATGTGAGCAGCCACTCTCATTAAGTTTTCAAACACACCTCTCAGGAACACTAATCATTCACAACTGAAGCTGCTAATGAACTCTCTCCCTCTCTTTCTCACCCTGACATACAGTAAACACACACCATCACACACCACGTCTCTGAGAAGGCAGTTTTAGTCCTAATGAGCCTGTCGTGCCGGATTTTAAGTGGATTAATAAACACAACTACATGTTCATCAATATAACACGTCTAGTGTCTACACTAATGTTATTGTATGTTCACACACATCACCCCATGCCTCTGTGTGAAGAGATCATATCTAATTTTGCAATGATTTACTTCAGGTTTGCTTGTGTGTGTGTGTGTGTATGAGTGTGTGTGTTGTGTGCTCATTAGGTAGGACCATTTCTCACTGTGTGAGTGCAGTGAAGAATTCCCTGCTAATTTATGAATTGTAATTATGATAATTATGCTGTGAACACAGGGACTGCTGGGCGATGAATGCCATTGGCACGGCTATTAGGTTTCCCGATGGGACATCCCATGAACAAAAGAGCTCTATACTGCAAATGCTAATGCAGGCCTACTACAGCCCAAAACGCAGCTCTGTGATTTACAATAATGGCGTTCCCTTCAATGTGTCTTTTATGTCAGGAATTTTTGTTTTGTGGAACGTATTATGCATCATAGCGCTACCAGTCTTGGCTTTGCCGTCTGTGCTGAGGGATTTCTGCATTCTAAGTCACTCCATCAGTTCATTAGAGTGCATTAGCTTTTATATTAGCTGATTTACCATAGCTGTCACACAGCGCGCGCACACACACACACACACACACACACACACACACAAACATCATAAACACAAGCAACAGTGATTGCCCCTGCAAAGATGCTTTCGGAGAATTAGGGAAGTGGAACAAAAGGAGCTCAGATCATGTTCAGCTGACTTGAATTATTCTCCATGTTCATGTTCTGTTGGCTGCAAAAGCAGGCAAATTATGCAGAATTTACCAGGAAAGTCAAAACAAGGGCTCTGGATTCCTGCACACGAGATCACAAAAGGAAAAATGACTGTAAAGATTAATATAATATTTATATTAAAAGAGAAACAAAACAAAGTTAATCCGTTAATAGCAAAAAAATTCAATTCATGAATACATTTTTGAATTAATTAATGAATTTAATTTACTGATTTAAGAATCAGTCTGACACAAGACAATATAAAATAGACATAAAATAAAGCATACATATATAAAAGGTTTTTCAACATTTTAACCATTACTGTAGATGCACTAATTAATGATATATATACATGTATATATACCACACATAGGCTGTTAATAAAATATTGATATTTGTATAAAAGACTGCTTAAAGTGAAAAACACACCAGCATGACCTCTGAAGGAAGTGAGCAAGAGGTGACCATGGCAGGGTTGACTGAGCCTCAGAGGAGACACTAAGCACTTCTGTTCTGCAGATCAGCAAACCACGTATTGTAATTAATTTCATGACTGCAAGTGCAAACTCTGCGCTCTTCAATATATATATATATATATATATATATATATATATATATATATATATATCAATGTAAAGTGCCTTGGGGCAACTTTGTTGTAAAAGGCGCTATACAAGAATAAATTGAATTGAATATATATATATATATATATATATATACACACACACACACACAGTACTGTGCAAAAGTTTTAGGCAGGTGTGAAAAAATGCTGTATAAAAAGAATGCTTTCAGAAATATAAATAATGATTGTTTATTTTTGTCAATTTACACAATGCAAAGTGAGCGAACAAAAGAAGTCAAATCAATATTTGGTGTTACTACCTTTTGCCTTCAAACCAGCATCAGTTCTTCTAGGTACACTTGCACAAAGTCAGGGATTTTCTAGGATTATAGTCGGTGTGTGATCAACCAATTTTATCAAACAAGTGCTGATGATCATCAACGTCACACGGAGGAGAAACACAGTCATGTTTGGAACAACCAGCCGAGTTCCTTCAAAAACTGTGTGCAAGTGTACCTAGAAGAACTGATGCTGTTTTGAAGGCAAAAGGTGGTCACAACAAATATTGATTTGATTTAGATTTCTCTTTTGTTCATTCACTGCATTTTGTTGATTGATGAAAATAAATTTACATTTACATTTACGGCATTTAGCAGACGCTCTTATCCAGAGCGACTTCCATGTCCTGATTACAGGGACAGTCCCCCTGGAGACACTCAGGGTTAAGGGTCTTGCTCAGGGACCCAGTGGTGGTAGTGCTGGAGGTGGGATTCGAACCTGGGACCTCTTGAGTCATAGGCAAGTATCCTACCACTAGACTACTGCCACCCTATTTTAAGTTATTATATTCAGTTCTTTATTAAAAAATGTTCACATATCGATGTCTAATCATGTTTTTATTTATCTCTGGAAAAAAAAGTGATTTAATTGCAGATAAACAACAAAAAACAACCATGATTTATTCAACAAAGAGAACAACAAAAATGTGTATACTAACTGAAGAAAAAGTTAGGACACCCTACCTTCTAATAGCTCGTGTTTCCCCCTTTGGCTGAAATAACAGTGAGATGCTTCTTGTAGCATCTATCAGTCTCTGACATCAGTCTGAGGAAGGCTTGCCCCACTCCTCAAGAGTGGAGCAGAATTCTTTAAGCTGTGAGGTTTGAGGGGTTTCTTGCATGTACAGCCCGGTTCAAGTGAAGCATCTCAATGAGATTAAGATCTGCTTTAAGATTAAGATATATATATATATATATATATATATATATATATACTTATCCCTTCAGTATTGGAGAAGGGGAGAGCAGAACCTTTATGATAGCAGGAAAGAAAAGGAATGTAGGACTGTGCAGCCCTTAGAGGAGATCTTAGACGCCTCTGCACTAGAAAGCTGAACCCCCCCCTCCTTTGCTGACAGAGTGAAAGATGTAAAAGATAATAGACAGAAGATGAATAGATGCAGGGGAGTAACAATCTTGTCAAGAAGAACAGAACTGATGATAAGAACACAGAAACCTAGATAAGAGTTAAAGTTTCAAGGATGGTCTTATTTACATGCTTTTTCCAATACTTTCATTTTGTTTGTCCAACTATATTATTTTCTCAGAAAGTGAGGAGAAATGCATACATCACTGTGCTCTTGCTCTGCCTCTGTCTCCATTTGTCGTTATTTTTATGTCCACATGTGCTTTCCATTACATTTTAGCCCTTTCTCATTTATCCAAAGTTATTCCTGTGATAGTTATTCTGCTTTTTTTCCCTTCTTCACCATTTTACTTGTTTTGTTTAATTTAATAAAACCTACATCCTGCTTCAATGCTTTATCGGTGGTGACAGATTTACCTTCAAAAAGGTAGCTCTTAATAAAGCTTACACTGTAGAAGCATCAGTCATTTTAACTCACACACAATCAAACTTGCTGTCTTAAAATATGAAGTTCCTTCATCCTTCATCTTCATATCCTAACCAGGTCACTGGAGCCTATGCCAGCACTCATAGGCAAAGGACTGAGAAACACCCTGGGCATGTTGTCATCACAGCTGTCAGGTTCACTGAGCATCAACTATTAATACAACTATAAAAGTATGTAGAACAAAACATGACATTTCATGTTCAATGAACATTTTCAGGCAGAAAGGTTACTTTTTACTACATAAAGTTTTAAATCACAGATCTACTTTGCACGTTAACCTCGTTATCCAAATCTAACTATAGAGCTAAAAACCGCAAACCTGCTACAATTGTGCAGTTTATTACACAGCGAAAAATATCCTCCTCAAAAGCAAACACCACATTTCTTTTTTATAAGATTAATATATCCAAAAAAAAAAATGTGCCAGAATCTTTCTAAATTCCATGTTTATGAATTGTAATTTTAATCTGCAAAGTTTTTAAGATGAAATGAACAGGAATTACATATTATGTTTATTTGTAAATGGTGCATCATCAGACTTTTGGATGGGACTTATTGGAATTAAGACAGTGACCACTGCTGCATGTTAACTAAACTAATATATCATTCATGTTCACAGCTGGAGGTCCACACCCACACACACACACACACATTTTTGCTTGAATCAGTACAACAGCAATCTCCATGGAAACTGATAAAGCTGCCCCGAACACAGTGTGCAGTAGCAATAACAACAACATTCCCATATATAGCTGTTCCTGTGTCAGAAAACAGCCAGCTTGACTAATAAATGAAGCCAGTATGAGCTCAGCACTGACGGAGAGGAAGGGGCTCACAAGTCAGGTGGGCATCATCTGTCAAAACATCCATCAGTTATGGTGCAGTATTTGGAGTGTACTTTAGTAAACGCAGAAAAAAAGAGAAGAGAAAAGAAAAATATTGAAATGAGAACCCAATACTTGGGATCAACAGTTCCGTGTAACGGCGAGTGTGGAAGAGAGGTGAAGAAGAGAGTGCAGGCGGGTTGGAATGGGTGGAGAAGAGTGTCTGGAGTGATTTGTGACAGACGCGTACCAGCTAGAGTAAAAGGGAAGGTTTACAGGACAGTAGTGAGACCAGCTATGTTGTATGGGTTGGAGACGGTGGCACTGATGAAAAGGCAGGAGGCGGAGCTGGAGGTGTCAGAGTTAAAGATGCTGAGATTTTCGTTGGGTGTGACGAGGATGGACAGGATTAGAAATGAATATATTAGAGGGACAGCTCAGGTTAGACATTGTGGAGACAAGGTTAGAGAAGCAAGGTTGCGTTGGTTTGGACATGTCCAGAGAAGAGATGAGGATTATATTGGAAGGAGGACGTTGAAGATGGAGCTGTCCGGAAAGAGGAGAAGAGGAAGACCAAAGAGGAGGTTTATGGACGTGGTGAGAGAGGACATGCAGGTGGTCGGTTTGAAGCAGGAAGATGCAAAAGACAGGAAGAAATGGAGACAGTTGATCCGCTGTGGCGACCCCTAAATGGGAGCAGCCGAAAGAAAAAGAAGTAGATTGAAATGAGAACCAATGAGGCTTTTATTTAGGCCTCATGCTGTAACAGAGGCTGTGAAAGTGAAAGTCACTGACACCGCAGAGTAAAACACAATGAAATGCATCTTCTGCATTTAACCATTATACACCGTACAGCAGTGGGTAGCTTTTTCCAGCACCCGGGGAGCAGTGATAGGGACGGTACCTTGCTCAAGGGAACCTCAGGGCAAGCAACTGGTCTGGGATTCAAAACCACAGCCTTCTGTCCTGGGGCCAACTCCCTAACCAATATGCCACCAGTATTCCATGTCATCCGCGTAATCGGTCAGAGATCAGGCAGACAGATTAACAGTCCACAGTCATGATCGTAAAGAGGCTGGGAACGGCCAACATGGTGCTCTAGAGAAAGGAATTATGCAGAAAAATGAAAGCTCAATCATTAGCATGGATACAAATAGTTGATGCCAAACAGCAACACAAGACACAGCTCACTAATGAGCACACTGGGAAATGTTTCTGGCATATTTTCATTCAAAAACTTTTTAAAAATACCTTAACTTCTGCAAAAAATGATGTATATTCATATCTTTTCTGTAGAGATGTGATTTTTCTTTCATAAAACAAGTCTATTTGACTATCTGTTTGCATATCATGTACACGTGAAGGACCTGTGACACAAGAAAAAAAGAAAGTGAGAAAAGAACACTCTTAAAGGTAGAAGATGTGAGCGAGGAAGGAAAACAGTGTCAGCATGTGTCAGACACGTGCCACTGGACCATTTGCATCATTAGTGTGACAAAGACTCCAAACCTGAGAAGCTGCAGCAACGAAACCGGCGCGTGTCTGTTTGGGCCTGTGTTCTATGCAGGAGGCCGTGAGTCATCAGCTCTGCTATCGTTCAGTCCCCTGAGGGGCCAGTGACACCCAGCTGTGAGAATGCTCTCAGGCTTTTATCCACCAAGCTTTATTCATGTTTTGTCATTAAAACAACACAGAGCAATCCTGAAACCAGCTGCAGGGCTCGCAAAGGAGGTCAGGAAGCTAGAATGATGGATCTAGCAGCTACTGCTCTGTGATGTCTCTGCAAGCAGAGAGCATATGAATGAACACAATCAGACCAACTTAGAACTGGAACTGGAAGGCTGGCTCTTTGCTAATGGCCCAGTCCTCAGGTAAGTATCGCACTAAGCATCCTCAGGCACTGGGAGTGTGAAAACTAACGCTTCTAAGATCCTCAAGCCATGCTGTTTATATTCCTCTGTGAACAGATTGTTTTTTCCTTCAGCTTTATTAGTACAGTTCTCCCTCCACCAGGTTTAACTATAGATTCCCTGGCATTGCAATCTTATTTTTATGTGTCATCTAAATCTAAAAATATAGATTTTTTGTATAATCTCATGTATAAGTATCAGAACGAAACACAGCATCTACGCTAAATACACTGAGCAGCTACAGCTTCCTTCTGGCTGTTACAGAAAGGTGTCAGAACACACAGTGTATCGCAAATTACTGTGTAATATGCGGCTCAGAGTTGCCATGCCGACCCCAAATTGGCCTACAAATTTCTCAGATATTAATTCAATCCATGCCTCCGTCCATATTCATATTTTTGTTGCACCATGATTCTCCCTCTGTAGCTGCTACTCTCATCCCACTCCCTCTTCCTCTTTTCGCTCCACAAGAGAAAGGGTAGCGTCATAACAGCTCTCTGAGGCCTGTGTGGGTGAGCCGGTGATTCAGAGTGTTTGTGTGTTTGCAGGTTGGGGGGCATTAAGGCGGAGACATGGTGAAGGAGAGATTAATGAGAACCACTGATTAAGAAGCATTTCATTGGCAAAGCAAAGCAATCAGAACCTCTTGCAGGAGCAGGTGAGCCATTGATTCCTTTCATATCTCGAACGGGCACACAGAGCTCAGAGTATGACGTAGCGGTGCTGCAAATTACTGCATTCATTCACTGCCCTTCCAGTTAGAATGTTTACAACCCTACCCTATCTCGACCCTGAACTTCTCTACTGACTCCACCTTCTGCTGTTTCTAATTGGTGGCCTAGTGGATAGGGACTAGGCTCCATGATCTGAAGGGCATGGGTGCGAATCCCAAACCAGTAGGTTGCCCTGAGGTATCTTTGAGCAAGGTACCGTCCCCTTCACTGCTCCCTGGGCGCTTTCAATAGCTGCCCCCTGCTGCACATGTGTGTATGGGTTAAATGCAGAGGCTGAAGAGAGGCTTTTTTACTCTCTTGTATAGCAGTAGAACATATATATATATATAGATATAGATATAGATCTTACTGCTTTTTCACAATGATTTGGTTCTGATAAATCACATTCTTCACCACAAACTTAATCACAAAAGCATTTTCGTTCATTCTCTTGTCAGAAGCTTATCGTCTGCATGTATTTTGATGTGGGAGAAGGGAAGCACTGGAGGACTGAACCAGTAATGCTCCACTTGCAGGACATATTCTTTAACCATTAGGCCATGGCTGCCAGTGACGTAGCCCTGTAAAAGTCCAAACTTAACAGCCAGCTTGTGACCCCTTTCTCATTTCTTTATGTGACTCTAAATTAGCCCCTACACCAACACTTTCCAAACATAGTGGACCCTGGATAATAACTTTAATATAGCTTTAACGGCGGAACTTCCTAGCTCTATCAGTCATTTCAGAAGCTGTCCATGGCTCTGTTCATCCTTCTGTAAACAACTACAGCATAATGTGTTTGCATGCGGTTCTTTTATGTAAGCACCAGTTTTCCCAAGACAAACTCTGCGTACATGCCAGAGTATCTGGCTGATAAGTGGGCTCTGATTGTGAAGTTTAACGAAAGACAAGGACAGAATGTGAGAAAGTGGGATTTCTAATCGGTTTCATCTTTTTTTTTTTGTCCTTTTGTTTTTATCAAGGGCTTTACCCTCCAAACACCACAGTAGGCCCTTAAGCTGTGTGTGCAGTGTGTGGTGGTGTCTGACTGGGTAGTATCTGTATCAGCAGAGAGGAGCACTGGGAGGATCTCTTTATCAAATCCTTGCCAAGCACACACCCACCTGTTACCAATCTGCAGCGCAGCGCCAAGCCCAGTCGGAGAGAGAGATATCAGATCCACTCACTGCCGATTAATCACAGCTAGTACTAGGCAATGCACAAACTCTCTCTCTCTCTCACACTCACTCACACACACACACACACACACACACACACACTTATAAAGCGGGGAAAAGTGCATATGGTGGGCCCTAGATACAAAGTTGGCAGCAGGTGTAAGAATAGTGTGATGATGAGATGAAAGAGCAAAGCCTCAGTCTTACTCAGCCTGGATAACGATGATGATAACTGGATTCCCTATCTTCTCCCATCAGTTTGACTGCTCTGGCCAGCACATGGTAGTGTCTGCATTCTTCAGACAACAGTTAAAAGAGGTACTGAATACACACTCCTACTGAAAGTGTTCAGAATAATTCAATACATTAGATTCAATAATATACACTATCGTTAAAAATCACTCAAACACTACTGAACCAGCCATAAACACACCTGATCCTGCCCTAAACACTAATGGTCCTGCCCTAAACACTAATGGTCCTGCCCTAAACACTAATGGTCCTGCCCTAAACACTAATGGTCCTGCCCTAAACACTAATGGTCAGTCCTAAACACTAATGATCCAGCCCTAAACACTAATGATCCAACCCTAAACACTAATGATCCAAACCTAAACACTAATGATCCAGCCCTAAACACTAATGATCCAGCCCTAAACACTAATGATCCAACCCTAAACACTAATGATCCGGCCCTAAACACTAATGATCCAGCCCTAAACACTAATGATCCAGCCCTAAACACTAATGGTCCAGCCCTAAACACTAATGATCCAGCCCTAAACACTAATGATCCAAACCTAAACACTAATGATCCGGCCCTAAACACTAATCATCCGGCCCTAAACACTAATCATCCGGCCCTAAACACTAATGATCCAGCCCTAAACACTAATGATCCAAACCTAAACACTAATGATTCAGCCTTAAACACTAATGATCCAGCCCTAAACACTAATGATCAAGCCCTAAACACTAATGATCCAGCCCTAAACACTAATGATCCAAACCTAAACACTAATGATCAAGCCCTAAGCACTAATCATCCGGCCCTAAACACTAATGATCCAGCCCTAAACACTAATGATCAAGCCCTAAACACTAATCATCCGGCCCTAAACACTAATGATCCTGCCCTAAACACTAATGATCCAGCCCTAAACACTAAAGATCCGGCCCTAAAAACACCTGATCCAGCCCTAAACGCTAATGATCCAACCCTAAACACTAATGATCAAGCCCTAAACACTAATGATCCAACCCTAAACACTAATGATCCTGCCCTAAATACTAATGATCCAACCCTAAACACTAATGATCCAAACCTAAACACTAATGATCCAACCCTAAACACTAATGATCCAGCCCTAAACACTAATGATCCAACCCTAAACACTAATGATCCTGCCCTAAATACTAATGATCCAACCCTAAACACTAATGATCCGGCCCTAAACACTAATGATCCAGCCCTAAACACTAATGATCCAACCTTAAAAACTAACGATCCAACCCTAAACACTAAAGGTCCAGCCCTAAACATTAATGGTCCAGCCCTAAACATTAATGGTCCAGCCCTAAACACTAATAATCCGGCCCTCGACACTAATGATCCAAACCTAAACACTAATGATCTGGCCCATGACACTAATGATTCGGCCCTAAACGCTAAAGATCCGGCCCTAAACGCTAATGATCCAACCCTAAACACTAATGATCCAGCCCTAAACACTAATGATCCAACCCTAAACACTAATGATCCTGCCCTAAATACTAATGGTCCAGCCCTAAACACTAATGATCCAGCCCTAAACACTAATGATCCAACCCTAAACACTAATGATCCAGCCCTAAACTAAACACTAATGATCCAGGCCTAAACACTAATGATCCAACCCTAAACTTACCCAATGATCAGCCCTAGCTTACTAATGATCAACCACAAAGCATAATGATCCAGCCCTAAGCACTATTAGTCAATAACCTTTTAATGATCCGCCCTAAACACTAATGATCCGGCCCTAAACACTAATGATCCGGCCCTAAACACTAATGATCCGGCCCTAAATACTAATGGTCCAGCCCTAAACACTAATGATCCGGCCCTAAACACTAATGATCCAACCCTAAACACTAATGATCCTGCCCTAAATACTAATGGTCCAGCCCTAAACACTAATGATCCGGCCCTAAACACTAATGGTCCAGCCCTAAACACTAATGATCCGGCCCTAAACACTAATGATCCGGCCCTAAACACTAATGGTCTGGCCTTAAACGCTAACGATCCAACCTTAAAAACTAACGGTCCAGCCCTAAACACTAAAGGTCCAGCCCTAAACATTAATGGTCCAGCCCTAAACACTAATAATCCGGCCCTCGACACTAATGATCCAACCCTAAACACTAATGATCCGGCCCATGACACTAATGATCCAACCCTCAACACTAATTATCCAACAGTAAAAACTAATGATCTGGCCCTTAACACAACTGATCCAGCCCTAAACACCAATGAGCCAGCCCCAAACACTAATGATCCAGCCCCAAACACTAATGATCCAACCCTCAACACTAATTATCCAACCCTCAACACCAATGATCCAACAGTAAACACTAATGATCCAACAGTAAACACTAATGATCCAACAGTAAACACTAATGATCCAACAGTAAACACTAATGATCAGGCCCTTAACACTACTGATCCAGCCCTAAACACTAATGATCGGGCCCTAAACACTAATGAGCCAGCCCGCAACACAAAACACCAATAACCCAACAGTAAACACTAATGATCCAGTCCTCAACACACCTGATCCAGCCCTCAACACTAATGATCTGGCCCTAAATACTTATGGTGCAAGCCTAAACACCAATGATTCAGCCCTAAACTTCCCTGATTCAGCTTTCAACATACTTGATCCAACCCTAAACACTAATGATCCAGGCCTCAACACACCTGATCCAGCCCAAAACATTACAGATTCAGCCCTAAATACTACCAGTCCAACCCTCAGCGCACCTGACCTAGCCCTCAACACATCTGATCCAGGCCTCAACACAAATGTGATCCAACCCAAAACAAAACTGATTCAACCCACGAAACACCTGATCCAGCCCTCAACACACTTGATTCAGTCCACAACAGGCCTGATGCAGCCCTTAACTCACCTGATACAATAAGACTGGACATATTAAGCAAGGAGTATTTAAACTCCCTTCCACTCCATTGTTGTGGGATCCAGAAGCAGGACAAAGAAATACTAACTTACATAGAGTAAAACAAACTAGAGATCCAAAAAATTTGATGACAAATTTCCAGTAACACCTAACACAGAATAATTTAAAATGTTTATTTATGTTGCAGCATAGGGTTAAATTGTGAATTACTCGAACAGTGGTGGACTAGACAGCAGATGTCCACCAATGGACAGAAATAGTCCATGATGAAGGAGGTGACGGTGTAAGTGTTTGCTGGGATTTGGGCACAGAGAGGGTACTGGTGGGAGGTTTGTATTGATTTCACACTTACAGTGGTTATTCTGTCAAGCACCTTCACCTCAGCAACATGACGGAGGATGTTATAAAGCAGACTCAGCTAGAAAAATGATTGAGGTCACAGCTGAGCTTAGGAAGCTCACACTGATGACAAGTGGGTATGGGCATGTGTGTGTGTGTGTCTGTGTGTGTGTGTGTGTGAGTGACAGGGGCACGGGAAGCTGATAAAGCAGAGAACATCTTTACTAAATAAAATGTATCAGACTGTTTATCCTCACCTGGGTAACAGGGGTGTTGGAGCCTATAGCCCAGTGCACACACAGGCAAAAACAGAGGAAACCTAAAGAGATTGCCAGGTCAAAGAAAAGGCACACAGACAAGCAGAGAACAGTTTTATTGCACTTTACCAGATCTCTCACACACACACGCACAAAGAGTTACACCAACGGGGCAATTTAGCCTTTTCAGCCCACCTGACATGCATGCCTTTGAACTGGGAAGAAACTGGAGCTTCCGAAACCCCCACACAAAAAGGGCCCACAGCACCCCAAGTGTCAGTCAAATCAAAGACCTTCTTACTGTGAAAGACTCACTTACTTCTTACAGTGTTGTCCACTGCACCAAGTAAACCTTCTACTATTATAAAATAATCAAAATATCTCATAATGAAAAAATGCCATCATTTACATGTTTATAGTACTGTATCATTTATCATTTACATTACTAGAACTCATCACTAAAATATTCAGAGCTCAAATCATTTCTATTTTGCAGTACTGATGTGTAAAGACCACCTTCCTCATTCTCTCTCTCTCTCTCTCTCTCACACACACACACACACACACACACACACACACACACACACACAAATCCACTTAAACACTTGTATTGTTATGTGGCTTGATCTCCCATGTGAGAGTGAATAAGACGTCATGCTCCCAGCATGCCGTGCGGTCAAACTCTGGAGGGGTCCAGCCCCAATAAAGCAGAGATGCAGACCAAATGAAAAAAAGAACAAAAGGGACTCACAGGGAGGTGAGAACAATAAAGAAAAAGAAGAAAGAGTGCACTTGCCCAATCAGCTACAGCCAAAGCACACAAATACAAACATCACACTAATAGAGAGAAAGAAAGAGAGAGAGAGAAAGAGGGAGAGGGAGAAGGATGAGATAGTATGAGTTTTTTTCAACTTTGTAACTGAAATCTTGAAGTCAACGGATGACTTTTTTTTACTGTACAGATCTGTTGAAGATGTATTAAAGTATAATAAAGGCACAGATGAAAATATAAAGAAAAACCTTTCGATCAGTTGCAGGGCCAGATCAAGCCCCTTTGCTCCATTATGCTATGAAAAATTTAAGCCTATGATGAACAATTATTATAGAGTATATAAAAACAAGCCTTGCATAATGAATAAATGAGCCAGTATAAAGCAATGAAACTGCTTTCTTACACTAATTTGCTGCAGTATGAAAAGGATAATATTTATGAATGTTGCCACACCGTTACTTGTAGTTGTCCAGCTGTAACTTGCGACACCCAACCCGGACTAATTAATGTCTTTGAAATTCCTTGGTCAATCAGGTCTGGCTGGAATTTTGCAGAACGGAGAAACTGAAGAAAATAAATGGTTACACTAAATCCAGTGACAAGCAGAGATTGTGTTACAGTCATTTATTGCAGTGAGCACCCTTACAGTGCAATTGAATTTTGCTTTCACTCGGATTGTGTAATTGTGTTTGCTATAAAATGTGTGCACATTTTGCAGGATGCTCCAAAGATTACATCCTGACATCTCAAAACAGACCCATTAACCTTCAGACTTTTCAGACCCAAATAAAAGGCTAATGGATGCATGGGAGTGTGTGCAGGCAAATTGTGTGTGTGTGTGTGTGTGTGTGTGTGTGTGTGTGTGTTGTCTACCTGGGGGCGGATGACTCTCTCAATGTTCTTCAGGGCTGTATCAGGAGAGGGAGGGGAGCAGTCTGGAGTCAGACCTGTGTAGTCATCACCATGGTTACCCTGCTCCGCATAACTGACCGGCACATTGGAAGAGTGGCCTTGAGTGAGAAAGAGAGAGAGAGAGAGAGAGTGAGAGAGCTTATTAAGGGCTATTAAATCTTGAGCATGTGATGGCACTGAAAGTGTCCTGTCTGGGTTGTACTGTAAGTGTACCAGCATATCTGCGTCCACTTCTGCAGTGGTGACTGACACAGATGTCTTCAGTCTGAAGTTTTGTCCTCCTTTCCATAAAACACACGATACACATGCTTGTATGTTTATGTGTGTGTGTCAGAATAAGAGCTTAAAATAGTTCACAGTTCACATAGTACTACCAGCTGAAAGACGTACTTGAACCTGTGGTCAAAGCTTAGTCACAGTCTCATTTGCACATGCATACACACACAGGACAGACCGCAGGACTGGGTGATCCCTTGGCGGGGCTGAAGTGTCTGCGGTGATTTCCCAAGAGCTTACTTACAGAGAGCAGGGGAGGGTGAAGAGGAAGAAGAGAAGCAAGAAGGAGGACGAAATGAGACAGAGTGGGCGGCATCTGACTCCAGCTACTGTCATATTACACACAGAAACTCTCATCAAACCTCTCTCTTTCTCCCTCTCTCTCTCTCTCTCACACACACACACACACACACACACACACACACACACACACACACACACACACACACACACACAGAGGCACTATCCCTTTATTTTCATTGCTGCTTATCCTAATTAGGGTTGTGGGAGGTGCTGGATCCCAGCTCTCACAGGGTCAAATGAGGAGAAACACCCTGGACAGGTTGCCAGTCCATCACAGGACAGACACACAGACAAAAACACTCACAAACTCGCACCTAGGGGCAATTTAGCGTTTCCAATCTGCCCGACGTGCATGTCTTTGGACAGTGGGAGGAAACCGGAACTCCAGGAGGAAACGCACACGGAAATGAGAAGAACTCCACACAGAAAGAATACGAACCGCCACACATGGGAGTCAAACCCAGGACCTTCACACTGTGAGGCAACAGCACTACCCACTGACAACAACCCAGACAACAAGTTGTAATTTAACTTTCCACAGTTATATCACATGCCTGAGAAGGTAAAGCCTCTAGCCTGATCATAAAGCAATTACTACATTATGTTGCTGAATAATTTGCCAAAATGCTCACAATGGCATGATTAAATTATCATTTAACAGGCTACACTCTTTGAAAAGGTGCCACAAAGGTTCCTTGAGTGATTCCACAAAATAGTCATTTTACTTCCCTAAAGCAGTGTTTCCCATCCTGGTATCCCTGCTGCTCTGCACATTTTAATATTTTAATCTAATAATCAGGTTATTAGATTAAAAAAAACGTATTCAGCAATGGTAGCCTAGTGGTAAGGGAACTGGCCACCGGATTGTGGGTTCAAACCCCTTACCAGTAGATTGCCCTGAGGTACCTTTGAGCAAGGTACCATGACCGCAAACGCTCCCCGGGCGCTTTCATAGCTGCCCCCTGCTGCATGGTGTGTGTTTGCGTGCATGGGTTAAATGCAGAGGTCCAATTTTGTTGTGGTGTGCTGTGCGGTGTTCTCACAATGACAAGATTAGTCACTTTCACCTTTTCACCTACTATTCAGACATTGAGCTGGACGTGTAGTTCCGCAGTCGTGCGCATACTGGCCAACAGTAAAGTGTACGTGAAGCGTGTTTGTAAATGTGTCAGCCAAGCCCTGAATTCTCACTCCAAACACAATGTTGTGATGTAAATAATGTGATTAACTATGTTGCATTTAAATGCTGCTGCTGCCTCTCCCGAAGCAATCATGTCACCGCATAATTTCAGTGACTGTGTAAGCTCACTTGCTTATGTGCCACCTGTTTTTTGGCACCATTTTTAACTCCTTGCACTTTTGAGATATGCATTTTTCCTCACTGGAAAGAAAGGCTGAAAGTTTGCCCACATTGATATTACTCACTCTGCCAGCTGGTACACTGATGGTGTCTGGATGCTCACTGGAAATGTTCCTGAACTTTTTAAATGAAAGAATTTAAAGCTTTATTTAACCTTTGATTGAAACCATGTCATCGGTTAGCCCAATTTGACATACTATGATAGTGAGACAGGTTGTGATAGTAGTGTGACAAAATACCATTTAATAGCACCATTCAAACAATTAACCAATCTTCTGTAGTTTAAAGTAAAAAAAAAAATGCAAGAATGCAGATTACTAACAGTCTGTATTTTAGCAGAGGTTTTGCTCATGGTAATTAAAATTAATAATGTGATAATAATGGTGGCTTGTATATGTAAATACAGGACACTGCAGCACAAGTCAGTTGTGAAATAAAATGGCTTGTCCCTGTTTAACAGCTGAAAATGTGTAAAGGCAACAATTCATCTGGTAGGTGAAGACTAGGAAGTTAGTAAATCAATGCACCTCTTTTATTTAAGGAACAAAAATGTCTATTTTTTTATGCATGCAAAGGAGGCATTATAACACCCTTCCTCTTAAGAGTGTATCTGTGCTAACTCTGGGCAAAATGCATTAAAATACTGAATTTTAAAAGGAAGCATAATTGAGAAGTAAGTTTGTCAGATTAAAACTGGAACACGTAACAGTTACAATATACGTATTGAACATTAAAAAGGAAAACTAATACAAAAAATGACAAATTTATTGCAAAAGACACACAAGCGCGCACACACACACACACACACCACATACAGCTATGGAATGAAATTATCTGTATAACAGCTATTTTGTCCCCGTGTTTCATCCCAGGGCCAAATAAAGCACATTGGGATGGTGTGCACTCTCAGCGGGAGGGAAAAGCAGAACTGTGCTGTGAACTGTGAGATAGGGAGAGCTAAGAGATGGGGAGAGCTGCAGGAAGTAAAGATTGAAGCTGATCTCTGATGGAGCAAACTGTGATTGGCTGACATTAGTAATGGGGAGCGCTGATTAATCATCCAGACCTAACACACTTGGAAAGTCTTCCATTTAGAAAAGTAGTGAAGCCCAGAAGGCTATTTCTTATAGTGTAAGAAAAGGCTGCAAACTTCCAGCACCAAATAACAAACTAGTCCAGCATCTTCATGCCACTTTCACATCTCTCCGCTCTAGCGTTACTACTAAGCTGCACACCTGCATAGTTATGATTTTAATGGCTCATTGGGATGTTCAATGGATTATTTAATCCTCAGTTTTAAGTGTTCCTTGCTGTGGTTAAAAATGTCTTCAGTAGGCAGCAGTGATGTCTCAGTCATTGGTCTGAAGCGCAGTGGTAGAGTTGGCCATTGTAGCCGTTGTCATTGTCATTGTCATTGTCTCGTTCAAACTCACCTTTTATGAAAGGTGTAAATGTAATTTGAATAATCATTTCATTTATCACATTCATGGGTTTCTTTTCGGTTGTTGTCAGTATTGTATGTAGTTTTGATTTATATACACATATATGCTATCTATGTATAAATATATAATTTACAGGCAGAGGGCAAGGTACCCTCCCCATCACTGCTCCCCGGGCATTTTAAATAGCTGTGTGTGGGTGAAAAGCTGTATTTCGTCGTGGCTCACTGTGTGCTGTACTGTGTTTCACAATGACGAGTTGTCACTTTTACTTCCGATTAAGTTTATTTGATCGTGATGTCCAAAACAACTTTTAACTTTGAATTAAATTCAGTTAAACGTACATGTATGAGATGATTTGACAGACTTGAAGTGCCTTCAAAGCCTCTCATTGCAGGGATCGGTCACAGTCTGTCGTGCCTGTGGTTCCGGTTGGGCACGACAGATGGCGCTCTGTTCTGACGGAGCACACCTGGGCTCATGGAAACACAGGTGTGCTTCATTGGGGCTGCTATTTAAGCCCCAGTGAGTCAGAACAGAGCGCGGTTCATTTACGAGGCGAAGCCTTATGGTTAATGGTGGCCTTTTTGGTTTTGTATTTTGGTTTACGTTCAAAGAAGTTACATTCCGGATTACTGGCTCAGCGTTGACGTCCTTCCCACACCTCGCCACCGTTACAGTACTTTTCATCCCACACATGATCTCTTCTCTGTTAGCCTCAAAAACAGTTGCATGTGGAGATAGAAATGCCTAAATGTATTCATCTAAAGTAAACTCAAATGAGCCAGCTATTATTTTTCACTTTTTCCAACAACTATTCGAAATGCTTTTGCTGATGAACTGTGTTGTAGTTTAGACTAAATTGTTGATTAAAAAAGACAAATAAAAGGGAACGAATATCAGCATAATGAATAAATACTTAAGTCACTGAATTATTTGAGCCAGCTTTTTCTTCATTAAATTTAGTTCAGTATGTCTATGAGTATCACATTGTGAAGGATGAATCATTGTGTGAAGCATCTCAACACAGCCAATTTAGCTGCTTTAGGCTCAAACCTTAAAGGGGAACCAGTATGCTTTTCTGAGTTTTGCCTTTTGTATACAGTGGTAAAAGATTTTCGTACATGGAAACCGTGCAAGGTTGCTACGCTCAAAGGATCCTCAAAAGTGAGAGATTTAATTACAAATGGAACGTTTCTGGGGTGGAGGTGGTCTAGTTGTAGGGTACTTGCCTATAGACCTATGGCTCAAGAGGTCCCAGGTTCGAATCCCACCTCTAGCACTACCACCACTGGGTCCCTGAGCAAGACCCTTAACTCTGAGTTGCTCCAGGGGGACTGTCCCTGCAATCAGGACATGGAAGTCGCTCTGGATAAGAGCATCTGCTAAATGTCGTAAATGTAAATGTTTCTCCTTCACCTGTGCCGCATCAATGGCAGTGTGGCTTGAACTTTATGACACAAAACTGTGGGCAGTCAGGAGCGTCATTAAGTGAAAGTGACTATTCTTGTCATTGCGAGGTCACGGCACAGCACACAATGAACCACAATGAAATTGAAGGCAGCTATGAAGGCGGGGACGGTACCTTGCTCAAGGGTACCCCAGGGAAACCTCCTGGTAAGGGGTTTGAACCCACGATCTTCCGATCCTGTGGTGAACTCCCTAACAACTAGGCCACCGCTGCCCCATTAGGCTTTAAAGACACAGGAGCTCTAACAGACCATTTCAGATTGAGGATAAAAACAAGACAGAAAACATGTATAGTAAAAGAAAACTTGGAATCATGAAATTGTTATTTTAGGAGACACCAGGAAAAATGATTAATTCTTAAATTAGTATAACAGCCCCCCTTTAATAAAATAACCAAATCATTCATTCTGATTATTTACATGACAAATAATAATCCAGTAAAAAATCATTACTGGTCTACACACCAGTATGCAGACAGATAAACAGCTGAGGAAATTGTAGAAGTAACCAAGTGATGTATATAATTCATTATAATATAATATAATATCACTTAGGCCAGATTCTTATTTATTAGACTGCATGCAACACTCCCAGCAACACAACCGATATTAGACCATTTGGTGGCCTGCTCACATGTTACAAGCGCAGCATTTGTTAGTTTCCCTACAAAGCATGGCTGTTATTGGGTGATAAGAGAAGAATGTTCTCTTTGACAAACTTACTGAGCATCAACATTCAGTTCACACACTCAGTTCAGACCAGGGGGAAAGTGTGATAATGAAAAAAATACACAGAACAGCTGGGAATCCTGCCCTGATACTGACATGCAGAGAAGGGATTTATTTGAGGTGATTCTCACTGTCAATACACATACAAAACAGTGACAAACCATTCACACACACACACATATTCAATATTCTGTGCTTTGTCTGGGTCACCATTTAAATTTAAGCCAATTTGATGTCTACCATATTAAGGCTGTTTTTACAAAAGGTCAGATTCTTATCTCTTTCATGGAATTATGTGTTCTGATAACCCTCAGGTGGAATAGATCTTCTCATTAGAGGCTATTCTTACTAAATCGTGGACCCCATGCCAACTTGACTGCATCCTGAAACTTAAGGGCAAAAGAAAGATATTCCAAACAGAAATGTAAGTATGTGAAATATTCTACTTTTCACAGACTGTTTTTGCACGGCATAACTGTGTGTTTTATAAATTGCATTAAAGTGGAGCTTGTTCAGCTATTATTCAGACCTTTCCCTTGTCTTATTTTCATTCAATTGACCATAAAGGAGCGGAAGAAAGTGACCTCTTCTGAAGAAATTCATGTGAAAGTCAATGTGGGCCCAGGCTTGCTTCCCTGGGGAAGAGATGACACCAGGATCCACTATGCGAAGAACGCATGTTCTGTCTATCAGCCAGACTTTACTGTAACATCAAGTGTCCCCCTTAAATGCAACAGGTTTTGCTGATTCCCTTTCTGGGTAATGTGCCATGCCTCACTGTGAAAACTGTTCGGGAGTGTTTTGAGCAACATGACAAAGCCTTCATTTTCTCAATCAAAGTGAGTATCTGTGGGAGCTGTTAGACAAATTCGTCTCATCCATGGACTCCCAGCTCCCAATTTACAGGACTTAATGGATCTGCTTCCTAGAAACCTGATCCCACACCTTAAGAGGTCTTGTGGAGCCCATGCCTGAAAGGGTTAGAGAGAATTACAAATATTAGGCAGGTGGTTGTAATGTTATGGCTGATTTGGCGAATGCATACATTCTCTCTAACACTTTCACACATATGTATCCTCAGCACCCTCCATCAAACACAGCCATATGTACAAACACAGATACGCAAACACACTTCCTTCTCTTCACCCCCAGCCTTCACTCCTCATGCACTCCCACACACTAGTGTCATGAATACTGAGGAGCTCCCATCCTTCCCAATGAAATATTCATGAAACATTAAACTGCCACATGTTACTGACCAAAACAAAATGGCAGGCTTGTGTGAATGGGTTCCAGTCTTTAACGTCTATGTCCTTTTCTGCTCTCCTCCACTCTGTGCAGCTGTCGGCTATCTTTCTCTGCAAGCAGGTGGAGGAGACAGGGTTTGCAGCAGATTAGAACATTTGTCTTCATCGAGGGGGTCCAAGGTGTGTGTATGTTGTTCTATTGGATCAGAGACCATATGTTTGTGTGTGTGTGTGTGTGTGTGTGTGTGTGTTAGTAAGAGTGACACAGCAGCAGAGAGTGTGTATATTAGCATGGTAACATTTTATAGCTCCACTAATGAATCCCGCAGAGGTGGCCTAATGGTTAGGGATTAGGCCCCTGAATCAGAAGGTCATGGGTTCAATTCCCAGACCTGTAGGTTGCCCTGAGGTACCCTTGAGTAAGGTACCGTCCCCATCACTGCTCCCTGGGTGATTTCAATAGCTGCCCCCTGCTGTGTATGGGTAAAATGCAGAGGTCTGGGGCAGCGGTGGACTAGTGGGTTGGGACTAGGCCCCCCAGACTAGAAGGTTGTGAGTTCAAATCCCTTACCAGTAGATTGCCCTGAGGTACCCTTGAGCAAGGTACTGTCCCTGTCACTGCTCCTTGGGCACTTTCAAAAGAGGCCCCCTGCTGCACATGTGTGTATATGGGTTAAATGCAGAGGCTGGATTTCGCTGCGTTTCTCTGTTTGTTGTACTCACAATGACAAGTTGTCACTTTCACTTCACTGCTGCTCAATTGGCCTTAGACAGTAAGCCAAGAGCGCACTTGTGGTGGACTATTTATTTCATGTGCTTCAGTAAGCTGTTGATCCACAGGGGGAGGGAGGATGCAGCGGGGTTTTCCTCATAGGAAAGTGTGGCGCTGTATCAGTTCTAAACATTACATGGAAAGATATGCAAGATGTCCAAGATGTTATGACCCCTTGACTACTTTGGAAAGGTTTTATGATGTTAGAACATTGCTGCGTAAGGTCGGCAGCTGATAATGGATGTTTTGTTTAACACAAACCCATTGCTGAGTGGAGAACACAGACTTCAGAACACACAGTAGGCATGGCTACTCCACAGCCCCAGTCTCACTGGAAGTGCTTTTATTTGGAGATACAAACTGCATCTGCACAATCGAACACATTTCAGCAGCGAGTGCACAATAAAGGCAGCAGTGGTCTAGTGGTTAGGGAGTTGGCCCCAGGATTGGAATCCCTTACCAGTAGGTTGCCCTGAGGTACCCTTGAGCAAGGTACCATCCCCATCACTACTGGTGTAATTTTGTTGTGGTTCACTGTGTGCTGTGCTGTTTCACAATCACATGAAGTCACTTTCACTGAAATAGTTGAATTCACTCAATAGAAGGAGTGTTTTGGACATGGCAGTGTATCTGGGTCTTAGTTATGAACAAAAAAGGGAAAATTTAAAAGACTCTTAGTTTTGAGTTTTGAGGCTGCATTTCAAAAATAAAAAAGGTTGTTAAAAGAATAAACAGAAAATTTGCAATTTCAGTTTCTTCAAATGTATTCTTTTAAAGTGTGTTCATGACTTTTGTTTGGTTCTTGTAATGAAAAACTTGAACACTTTTTTCCAAATCCTCAGAACCCAGCCAAACAAAAAAAAAAAAGCAGAGGTTGTCTTTCACTGTGTGCTGTACTGTTTCACAATGGCAATTTTTCACTTTTTAAACAGCATTTTTTACTGTTGGAGGGGGAGGCAGTAAAAAGCTGCACTAATCCAGGGCATGATGAGGGAAAGCCAGGAATCTTCTCTTTAGCTCATCACATGCAGCTGTAATTGAACATGACCCTGACCAGGGTGCGTGCCACAGCAAGCGGGGAAGTGGATCAAAGTGGACGAGGATTCAACTGTGCACTCCACCAGAATCAGCTTGGCAAAAATAGCAGCAAAACAAGCAGGGCTTAAGCCCAGCCCAAGGCAACTCCTGCCTCTTCACACCCAAATCTCTCCTGACAGCCCACCTCTGCTCTCTAAGCACTCTCACACAGTGGGCTGGCCGCTGCCTCCCTTCATGCAGACAGCCACACTAAGCATAGAGATTCTTGAAGGTCAGTATCTGGTGTTTGTTTTCATGAAGTTTCAGGGGTGAAAGCTCCAATTAACAGCTGCCAAAATAGTGTCAGAGCCGCCTGGAGGCCAGGAATGTGTTTACCAACACACAGATATGGACATATTCCAGCTATTTTCTTCCACACCTACTGCTAGGCTGGGCATTATCACAAAAATATTGATCATAGATCATCATTCCTAAAGACATCTTCATGATCCACCATATATTATAATATTTATTTTTATTTATTTTATTTATAACTTTTATTTTTGTGAACAAACTGGAACAAAGTGCAGGAGGGATTGAGAAGCCACAGGCAAATCAGTTTGCAAGCTCACTGGGTAGTTATGACTTGCTTGGCGGGACAGACTTGGAGCTACAGAGAACATCATACTAGTAAATATCACATGAAGCACACCAGACACTATGCACTTTTTTTCCCCTGAAAAAGTAATCTGGCTTTTCAGCTTATGGCACATCACCGTACAGCTGTATGTTTCTAATAAAAAGTAGCAAAGCAAAGCCGTTTTTTGAGGTGATGGCATTTGTCTTCAGTCTCCATAATGACATCATGCAAGGCGCCACTTGTTGTGTAGTGCAACATGCTTTTCCATGGTTTTGTTTCCACTGTTCCAAGAATTAAGCTTTTTTGCAGCTCTAAACCAAATAAAAGCTTCATGCTGCCAAGTACAGACAAAGACCATATCATAACCGAGCCAGTGCCAGCGGTAGGCACTACGTTAGATTTTGCAGTGTGCACTTAAGCAGATGGACAAAATTTTCATAATGAAACCCTTCGTCCACCAGACGGATATTTGGAGCATCTTAGAAACTGAGAAATAGACTGGGATCATCGTTTGGATAAGGCATTCCCACTTGCCTCAGAAGATACCGTTTTGAATGGTTTCCACCAAATAAGATGGGCGTAAAACTCTGTCTTCTTACAATATATGCAGTATTATTCAGCATTGTAGGAATACTACCAACATCCAGATGAGCAGTTGAAGGAATGACACTTTAAATCTGGATTAATGAAACAAGGCTCATCCAACCGAGCCCATCATATCAATAAACATTAGCAAGGATTCATGAGGGCAGACAAGAGCAGCCATAATTGCCTGACTGAATGCTGAAATAGATTTCTGTGATAATATGCAAAGGCAAAAACGAGCTTATCAGTTTTCGGAGTAGATCTTTAGAGAGAGCTCTCTTCAGAGCATGGGTGTCTGTGTAGAATATATAACTATAGTCACAGCATAGTTCCGCTTCCCTTAGTCTTTTGTCTGCATTTTATTCTTCTGTTCAGAAAAGTGATGCACTGAAACGTTCTCTCTAAAAGTGTGTAATGATACACATTTAGATTATCCACAATACTCAAACCTTCCATAGGGTTGCTAAGGTATTGGGAATGGTTGCTAAGGTGTTGCTAAGTGGCTGGTACATTGTTAAGCTATTACATCCTACAACTCCATTGCAAACACTCTGCAAGAGTAGGATGTGGATGAGAATTTGCTGCCGCTGGATGTTTTAGATATAAGTTGAATCAGAAATCATAATCACAAGTAAGCTTGTTGTCCCCAGTGCACATTGTTACATGTTGACATTGTAATATGACAATGTTTCGATGGGTTGTTACACTCCTAGTCAATTAAACTAACCAGATCCTCATATGACTTGGTTTCTATCATGTTTTACTGTCCATAACACTATAAACAGAGACTTCTATATGGTGAATTAAAGTTGCAATATGTTGTAAATACAATCAAAAGGTGTGTTACATGACCATTAAGGCATAAAAGGGAAAATGGGCCTGCAGACAAGAAGTCTAACTGTGAAGAGTTTGACACATGTACTTCAAAGCCACACACCCTGCGCTTGCACACTGCAGGCTCCGAAATGCTACAGACAATCCATTCTCGCCTATAATCAGACAGAGAACAGCTCCTGCAAGCTATGATTTGATTCTTCTGGAAGAAAATAAAGGCCCAAAATAGAGTCTGTTATAATCCTGCAGCCAGACACACACACTCAGACGCAGACACAGACACACACTGCACTCTTATCACACTTTATTGAGCCACTCTGAGTGATCTCATATAAGATAAAAAGACCATCTACACCCACACACAAACACACACGGACACAAACTCTGTCTCTCCTTGTGCAGTCCCGCAGCAGCACACAGCGCTTTGTAAACAGGGACATGGTGGAGGGTGAGCCAGATAAACACTCTCACCGCTGCAGGTGTGAATCACTCTATCTACAGGCATCCCAGCTCGGCACAGCATGTCGCCATGGAAACCCGCAGGTGACTCACCGGGCCCGTTTCCACGACAACCCGAATTTTCAACACAGTGATGTTGCTGCTACAGAGGCGACTGCAGCAGAAAGTCAAACAGCTCAGATTCCTCCAGCCTACAACAGGAGGAGGAGGCAGAGGAGGTTGCCATGGAAATGTGGATTCGGACAGGTAGAGGTGTGGAGGAGTTTCAGCCAGGGGAGCAAAGGACTGCAAATTGAACAAGTGTGTGTGTGTGTGTGTGTGTATGTAAAAGAGAGAGATCATTTAAGTGATTGACATCGAATTGGATGCTATTGTTGGTGTGTATACAGAACATACTACACTGCTAAAAGGAATCACTTGTCACAGAGATTATTTTTATTTAATACAAATAAATAACTTATAAAGATAAAATCTCATAACCTTCAGATGTTTATTTAATATGGTAAGCTGGGAAAAAACAGATGTAGCTGAATGATAAATAATTCACATTTTTGATGTATTCCTAAACAGAACTGAATGTGCCAGAAAGGTGGAGAAACACCCTGGAGATTTCACCAGTCCATTGCAGAGAAACCTAGATGGTTCAGATCTCTGGGGAATACATTGTAGTTTTGTGCTATTCACTATAAGCAGCTTGGATAATGGAAGAACAAATGAATTGATATACCTTTCTCACTTTATATGCACATCTGAAAAACTCTTGTTATATGCCAAACCTTTCTTAAACCATTCTTAAATGTTTGAATGGTACTGTAGGTGAGGTGGGGCAATTTGGCTCATCATTTAAAAATTAAAAAAAATTTTTTGTTTTTTAGATTGAGTGAGCAGTTTTCCTTTTGTTTAAGAGGGAAGAGAAAAAAAACCCTTAATGGGGGCAGTGTTGATCTAGTGTCTAGGGACTAGGCCCCAGGGTCAGAAGGTTCTGGGTTCAAATCCCAGCCTGGTAGGTTGCCCTGAGGTACCCTCGAGTAAGGTGCCATCCCCATCACTGCTGCCCGGGCCCTAAAATTGCTGCCCATCACTACACTGTGAGCGTAGAAATGCAGAGGCTGTATTTAACTGTGTTTCACTGTGTGCTGTACTCTTTCACGAAGACACAGTCACTTTTTCACTTCAATTTCACTTCACTTTCACAAGTTTTGGAGAGCTATTTTCACATTAGGTGTAAAGCTTTAAAGTTATTATTTAAGCATTCAACTGAAGATCCTGAAATACGCTCCAACACACCCACTTCATCTTAGGGAATGCCTGTAAATTAGCCGAAGCTGTGTGAGTGGATTGTTGCTTTTGGTGTTAGAAGATGGCAGTCACGACAAGGCTGCTCCAGGACCAGGCTAGGAACCACTGGAAAATAAAAGAGATGGAAGAGTGTAAAGAGTATAGTGACTGACCATTGCGGGAACAGTTATTGAGCAGGTGGATGTCCAGCGAGCAGGGCTTGCGTGTAACAGCTGTGGCCACAGATTCATATGGATTATCCTCGTCTTCTGGTAAAAAAACGTCCAGAGAGGGAGACTGAATGATTTCCACACAGCGCTTGCTGTCCTGCAGGATGAACAAAGCAAAAACATTGCGCACATGCTTAAGAACAGATACTTGGACCTGCTGATTACCAGTTACACGTTTAAGTAATAAGGCAAAGTCTGACAAAAAGTCACTCTGAATCAGATGTCTTTTTTCACATTGGTTTGACATATTTAAGCAAAATTGTTCTTTATCTTTAAAGAGGTCTCAGAGGAACACCTGTATAAAGCATTTCTCTAAATCTTTTCTCAACTAAAATACCAGTCATTTCTGCAATAACTAATCCCTGTAGTATGTGAACAGTGAACAATCAATAACAATACAGTTTCTGTGATTTAAACCAGATGATCCGGGCTACTGAAATATTAAGTGTAAAAAGACCACAATTGTTAAAAGCGCACACTTATTCAGCCCCACATCTCTCAGATTAAAGCCTGTTCTGCATGACTTTCTTTTGATTAGTTTGGTTACACTTGAAAGCATGAAATGCCGGCTGTAAACTAAGCCAAAACATACCGTGACCCGATTATTTTCATAAACTGTGGTCAGAGACTATCATGACTATATTCAATATGTGTGTAAAAGCTATTGCAGTGGACTCCAGACAATCCTTGGAGAATGAGGTCCAGACATAACCTGGAATTGTTCTGTCAAACATGTAGCACACAGTAGGAGATTTTATGCATTGGCTGCATTATAACATGCTGGGAATAGTCTGTGTGGTTTAGGCGAGGGGTGGTACCTGATAGTTCGAGCAGAAGGGAGATGAGCTCTGTAATTTTCTCATAAATAACGCAGTCTCTTCCTGCTGAATTTTTCTGATGATTTTAGTGCCAGTCTCATTGTTTCTGCAGTTTTCATGTTCACTGGTACTTTAATAAAAATGACCCTTCTTTCCTCATATTATTTATAATTTTTCAGTATCGGACCAGTCCTTTGATAAACCTGTTTACAAGCTGTGAAAAAGAACAGCTCCATTCACACATGGACTGAAGTGGACAACACACAGACTTTGTCTTATTGGTTGCAAGGATGAAGTCTGATTAATGTCCTGTCTGAGTGAGATTCTGGTTTCAGAAAAGGCTTAGGAGTGCAGGACAGAACAGATACACAAGGCTATCCTCAAACTAAGCATCTTATTGCACTCTGGGCCTGGTTCATTAAAATCATTGGGATCCAGACAACGTATAAATAATTTACTTATAATTAAATTGATATAAAGTACAATGTATGCTGAGCAGCAGAAGTGGTGAATAAGTAGTAAATAGTGGGATTTAGGTATGTTAGATTGTTAGAGGTGTTAGGTGAGGACTAGTGTCTTCAAGGGCTTCTTGAAGGTAGACAGCAACGCATATGCTCTACTTGGTAATATTTGGTTCCACAAACAGGCTGCCATCAATTTTTCTTTCTCTTTTAAAGATACTGATTTTGACATAGAAAGTGACTATATGACCATCTAGATATGAACCACAAGATGCGAACAGCCATTCTTTCTTGTGGGTACCAATGGAAAGTTCAGTTGGCGTGGCAAAGAAAGGCCACACGCTATAGACATGTTAGAGTTTCATGTTATGTGACCTGAGTTAACCCCTTTTTCTGCTAAATGTGAGTGCCATTACTCTTCCTGTCTACCTTAACCAGGGGAGCATTGAAAAGATCCATCATGCACTAGATGCAGTAGCAAGGGTATCCATCAAACAAAGCTAATAAATAGATCATCTCTCTCTCTCTCTCTCCCTCTGTGTTCGTATGTCATCCCTGCTTCTGAAAAAAAACACAGGGCCAGTACAGTACAATTCCCCTAAGCGCATGCACGCCTGCACACACACACACACACGCACGCACGCATGCACACACACACACACACCAAAAGAAGCGAGGTTGAGAATAAGTGTGTTAAAGCATGAATAATGAACTAAATGCCCTTTCCTTTCATTAGCAGAAAACTGACAGTTCCAGCAGTTGTCTAAGTGTGAGGCTTTGCTGAATCAGGTCATTGCTTTAGGCTTTCAACACAGCTGTCAAGATCTGAACACTTAAATCAGCCCGACTGTAATTTCTTAGGTTCTTGTTCTCTCAATGATGAAAAACGTTTGTTGTCAATTTTTCATATTCCAAAATTCTCTGCTTCTGTTTTTGATTCATTTCTACCTTTCATCGTTTCCTGCTTTTATTATTTTTTTTCCCCACTCTGTTCTCATATTCTCGCCACACTGCGTTTCTAAACTATGTCTTTAGGTACTCTTTCAGAACAATCAGAAAAATGCTGATAAGTTCACAGCGCATCCTTCCTCGTGGCATGTGGTTCATCACACTGCATCCTTACAAACTCCCAGCTTTGCCCTGTTTTTTTTTTTCTGCAACACGGCTGACAAGAACGAAGCAAAGTGATCTGTAGGTCATTCTAGGAGTGGAGTGTATGCAGTTAGGAAACTGAGCTGGGAAAGAGGAGTTGTTCAAAACAGCTTTTACCTGCTTTTCTTACTAGAATCTCTGAATTGCAAAGCTTGTCAAGTAAAGCAGACTGAGGCCAATCCTGTGTCTTCATCACTTCCTCCAGCTGCCCATCCCTCACACTCTCTCTTTCACTCCCCAGAGTGCTGCTTGAAAGTGTGCAGCAAGACTACAGAAAGGTACTTGGGAAACAGAGCAGAAGATCAACAGAAAGAACACTCAGGATGGGAGACAGGATGGGAAAGCCTGAGCCGAACGTTGGGGTTTTCACAGTTTGCTCGGGTCGGGGCTGGAATGTCAGTCGGAGTTTCGGTCTTGGGCGGAAGACATGGATCAAGCAGAAAAGAATACCGCAGCTTCCAGCACAGGAAACTAATGGAGGGACTTTGAATCAGGAGCTTCCTGATTGAGACTGCATTATCTCTCTCTTTCGCTCTCACTCGCACAAATAAGCACACACCCACACAGAGAACAGACGAGAGGTTGAAAACTGATGCAGAAATGTGTTGGAAGAATTCAAAGCATGTTACAAGCTTTCATGAATCTGTAGTGAAGAAATTCACAAGCGGTCGGTATTCACTGTATTACAAATGCTGTAAAACGAAAGCAGAAATCCTACTTTCATTTTTTTCATTTTTCTTAAAATACAACAAACTGCTGAAAAGCAGTGCATTCTGGGAGATACAGTCCAGACATTTTTGAAAAATGCAGGTAAAATGTCGAAATTGACAGTAATTTGCCGTTTTCTGCAGAGCATATTGGGGAAGAACACTCTTAGAAGTGATCCATCATTAATGAAGTCAGCTTGAAATGCACTTTTTCCTCTTTACATTTGAACACGTTTCTGCACATTTTCAGAACAGGGTGCTAACTTTCATTTAATTTATAATCACCCATTTTTATTAAACTGTTAAGACTGTTAAAATGGTTTAATAATGTTCGAACTCTATTAATATGCAGCTGGTAGAAATATCCTTCAAAAAGATGCTTTTACTTTTAGATTTTTTCTTTTACTCAGAACTAAAAGAAGTTGAATCAATATTGCTACATTTCTGGAGTCATAGCTTTACCTCTGCTTGAGGTAGAAATGTGTAGACATTTGGCACCTCTGGAGTCTTTAAACACATACACACATGGTATATATGCAAAATAACTACACTTTTATGAGTTGAACCCTTAGAAAACGCTTTTATTCATTTTTATAAAATACGAAATATAACTTCCCTTTGAGAAAAAAAAAATTTTTGCTATGACTGATTATATCTCCTCATGATAGACTGGTTTACTTGGATGCCTGTATGGATGCACACACTCACTACATGACTAGAAATGTGGGATCCTTTTCATGTGTGACCACTCTGAACACTTTTCAGCATGTGAGTGTCCATTGATGAACTAAATACGTCTGAATGCATTTAACATACGTTATCAGCTGAATCCACATACAGCCACCTTGACACTTGGGTCACTTCAGCATGTCCAGTGGTCCCAGACTGCTGAGTCATGGTTTTCTTTGCATATGAGCAATTCAACAAATACAAACCTCTAAAAGGGAATGAAGTAAACTCTTTAGTTGGTTTCATTTTGATTTGTTTTTTCTCGATTTTTGCATTGAAATAAGACAGCAGCCCCAGCGCACAGCATGAATTGCTTCAGGGTTAAAGTACCTGGAGGCTAATCAGACATAATACAGTCCCAGTCTTCCAGCTTTCCAGCAGGTGAAAACAAACTGCCCTGAAGCTGCGTGTGGGTTTGTGTAATCTTGAGAAAACAAATTTTTATATTTTTGCATTATTATGGTCTGCTGTTCATGAAACATTAGCACTAAATAGGCAGTGCCGGGATACTGACTCTATAAGCCATAAAAAGTTGTTGATTTCACTATAACTCTCTCATAAAATCAATGTGACATACACCATAGCTAATAAGTAAATAAATAAATAGTACGAAATGGTACATTTACATTGGAAAGGAAATTTCTTTTAGTCTAATTTAATGTAGGACGATATCCTGGACCAATTCTATTAACTCATTCATCCAGGAAGTTTTACCCGATCCATTGTAAGCTAAAAGTAAAAAAGAAAAAGAAAATAAGAAAATAAGAAAAGTGGAGATACGTGGCTTTCTTTGGAGACCGGACAGATTACATTGTACTATTTATACTCTCTGTGTGTGGAATGAAATGCAACCCAAATAATATAATACAGCGTTCCATTAAAAAATTTTCTTGTGGTCATCGGTGACTGTAATGGCTGAGCCTTATTGGATATGAACCCCACTACTTATAGTCTGGCATTGCCCAGGTGGGGTCAGCGTTCTAAAGGTGTTGTGGTGTAAACAGGTGATCTGAGATCTCATCAGTACCGAGGAGGAGCAGAAAAAGAACAAACCCCACTTAATATTCCCTTACACTGTAAACACAGGCTTACATTATGAGTTCGGCTCAATGGGAAGTAAAAACACCATTTTACCATAAAAAGTTAGTTAAAAGTTTAACTTGTGTAAAAACACACCAAGAGGAAAAAAAAGCTAAAACTAATAACCAAAAACTAAAATATTAATAACATTGCTACTGTCGTCATAAAAACTATTATTAACATTTAAACCACTTCTATTGGTCAGTTCAGTAACAACATATAAACACCATATAAATAGCAGCTGGGAATAAACAATTCACCACGAAGCAACTGCTGCCTAAAGTAAAAATAATTTAAGTAAATAATTCACAGCTCAGTTTCTCACTCTTATAGTTACACTGCCTACACTTTTCCTTCATAGTAGTGACTGAAATGCTCATTGCAGTCCATAACATTTCTTAATTTATGGAATAATAAATCTAACAGGTTAAAGCTTGAGAAGCGTACACAGTCTAAAAAAGGGACTGCACGTGAAACACACACACACACACACACACACACACACTGCAAGGTCACATACAGATGAAGAAACAGTCTATACCTGCTATTTCAGGTCTCATCCTGCGGTTTAAACATTAACCGTCCTTGCTCGGTCCAAACCTGTAAAAACTTCTTTTCCTCCCTCTAGCTCTCTCTCTCCCCTTCCCCTCCCCTTCTTGTCTGACAGTAGAGATATGGCTGAAGAGGAACTGTGTGATCTGAAGAAAGGAAGCAAACAAACAAACACGAGTGGCCCCTCTCAGTAATTAGTGGGCAATGTGGAGCTGCATACGCTGCAGCTCAGCCAAAATAGGAAATGCTCCTCAGCCCCTGCAGCCTTCAACCCTGCACATGTGACCAGGGCCTGACTAACTCCTTATCTCCCCCCCCAACATCCTTTCCCAACTTTTCTCATTCAACTCCGCCTGCTTCTCTCTTTCCCGCTCTCTTTTTACTATGCAACCAGGTCCTGGTGGCACTCCTGTTTTAACTGTCTGCCAAAGTCTTGCTTGGTCCTGCTCACTCTCTCTCTCTCACTCTTTCTCACTCTTTCTGCAGGAACCATAAATACTGTATCTGATCTGAATAGACCTTTTCATTTCCTGTGACTTGCCCATCACTGCTGCATGTCTGATTTGGGGAGGAACACATTGGGGGACAGAAGTCCTTCTAAGGCACAGCAAAGGACAGAAAACACACACTGAGGAAACAGACAGAGAAAGAGACACACACTGAATAAGAATAAACAGAAGAAAGAGTAGAAAAAAGGGTGTGTGTGTGTGTTTGTGTGAGTGTGTGTGGGGGTGGGTGTGTTTGGAAAGAGAGAGGTCATATGATAAGTAAAGTTAAGTCTGGCATTTGCTCATGTGCTCAAAGCTCTAACTGCTATTTTAATTGAGGAGCAAACAGTAAAAAGCCCCTTGACCACATGACTTCTACACAGTGATAAAAAATGATTTGCTATAATGGTTGAATTTTATTTTTTGCATTCATCTGTTCTCTTCTCACTCCTCTTGGCAGATACCGGCAGCTTGGTACAACAGATATTTTTATGCCTAAAATGTGTGTTTGGGTAAAACGCAGAGGGGTAATTTAGTTTTATCTCACTGTTCTGCGTTTCACAAGGAGAAGAATAGTCACTTTCACTAAAGGTTTGCATTTTCTTGCTTAATGTAAAGACAATTTCAACAGAAATCAGCATCACAGAGCAGAATAGCACATCTTAATGTAGCAAAGAAAGAAGACAAAACTTCAGATACAAAAAATGTTTAATATGCCTGGTCTACCCTCATTTATATAAATTCTACTGTGAATAATGTGTTTTGAAAAAAGACTGCAGTGCTGGAAATGCTCCTCAGTAACAGCAATGCAGCTTTAAAATGGTTCATACATCTACTTCAGATGGACCCGCATAATGAGTTTGCATTCAAGAGCATTGAAACCAATAGAGGAAACTAGATTTAGACACTGCCAGTAAGGAGCTTGTACTAAGGAAGCATTTGCACTTTGTTAATAAGAGCAAATATATGCGTATTTAACAGAAACAAGTTTTCCACCGTGGAAGGACTGTAGAGATACAAAAAAAGAAAGGTTTAAACAAGATCCATTCGGACTGCTGATGAGCTGCACTGCGACTTTTGCTTGATAATAGCTTAAACAATCAACGCTGGATTCTCTTAGTATCACTCGAGCAGAAAATAACTCTCCTTAATCCCCCATGGGGTGTATAGCTTGGAACACCTTCTCTTGCACACAGTGTAACGAATTCTCTCTTAGCTCATTAAAACACCTTCTGACGTCACTACAATGGGAAAAAAATCAAACACTGCAGAGCTGAGCCTGACATTTCACATTGTTAATCATCCATGAAAGTAAATGGTTATAAAATTATATACAACCAAAATAGCAACAGTTTCACTCTGGCAGAGAGAGAGAGAGAGAGAAAGAGAGAGAAAGAGAAAGATAGAGAAGCAAAGATGGTAAAGACACAAAGAAAAAGTGGAAGGAAGAGCCGAAAAGTGCATAGATGTGGCGACCCCAGAGAAATGCCCCCCATCCTCATGAAATGAGGCGACTCTTGAGTAAAAGGAGAACTGAACTGGCCTTTCCCCATTAAACTTCTTCCCTTGAGAGATTTACCTCCGGCTCCTGGCACCATGATCTCTCTCAGCAGCAGCAAAAGGACTCCCAGTGCTGGAGGATGATGGGAGAAACCCCTATTTCAGCCACTACCTCCAAAGTGAAATATTTAATAATAACGTGCCCACATTGCAGCGGTTCAAAATGTTCAAGACACAGACTGAATAGAAGGAGAATAACACACAAGGCAAGCTAAGATATACTAAGCACACAGGTTTGTATAGTTGCTTTGTGTGGTATCTGTAACTACGTTACCTTATTACTCCAGTGGTCTGTTACTGTATGATTCTATTATTATATTCTACTATTATTCTACTACTATATTTGCCACAATCAGTCTAACCTTAACCTTCTGAAGCAGAAACTGTATTTTTGTAAGTAAGCATTTTCCCTCATGGAGACCAATCAAATGTCCCCCACCATTTAAAATGTCCCTGCTTTCTATCATCCTAAGGAGCAACGGTTCATGCAAAGGGGTTAAATATTTTAGGACTTTATTGTACCTTTTAATAACGGACTGCCTTAAATAATATATAAAAACAAGAACATTTGAATAAAAGTTGGGTGTAGTAGGGAGCAGAATATTGGTACATGGTATGATACAAATAATCACATAGAACACAAAAAAAGGCCAAAATCTGCTTTGGCTGAACGGATTAGTCAAGTGTAGAAATAACATTTCTAAAGCTGTGCCTAAAATCACCTCTGCCTGTGTAGTCAGTTGTAGTAAAAGGTAATCTAGTGCATTTGATATGGAGTCAGCAAATATAAGAGAATAATATAAAAGGAACAGCTAGTGTCTTTATCTAAGCATGAACAACAGCTGTACTTCTCTTTCCTCTCACACCGCCTGCAGCACCCCTTCCCTGGATTTCATGCATCAGGTGATGCGTTGATCTTGGGGTCTGGAATCTGCTATACTCACACACCCACACACATATAGCCTTTATTAGATCATCTGGGCACTCCTCACACATTCAGGCGCAGTAGAATGGGACAGATTTTGTCCACATAATGTCATAACGTAATGTGCAATTTTGGAACCGTGACACAGTGATACCAGGCAGCGGTGGCCTAGTGGTTGGGCACAAAGCCCCAGGATCGGAAGCTCAGGGTTCAATTGCCTGACCAGTAAGTTGCTCTGAGGTACCCTTGAGCAAGGTACCATCCCCAACACTGCTCCCTGGGCATGGGATATGGCTGACCCTGCTGTGTGGGTTAAAGGCAGAGGATGCATTTCGACTGTGTTTCACTGCTGTGTTTCACAATGACAAATAGTCACTTTCATTTTAAGGGTTGTGAATCCTTCTGAATCGCCTTCATTTCTGCATAGGTATGGCCTAAAACAGTGTCAGATTTTAACACAAGTCTTAAAAGCAGACAGAGAGAACTTCTGAATCTCCTGGTTCAGCTATAACTACAGCTGTTGCTTAGTCCTGCACACCGGCTTGGAGAACTTTTGTCCATTCCTCCATACACAACAGCTTCAGCTCATGAAATTTGTTCCTCTTTAACCCTTATTTGACAGAACAGCTAGTGTGTTCAGGATTGTTGTCTGGCTGCATGGCCCATTTTGTGGAGTTTCATTTTATGGAATGATGTCCTGATATTTTATTCAGTGGTATAATTAAATATTAATTCTTCTATAAATGGTGCCAAACCACCCTGCCCCAAATGCATCAAAACAGATTCAAATCATGACACTACCACCACCATGTTTTAGAAATGGGATACATTATTATGCTATAAGGTAGTGCTTTCCTTTCTCCAAACATAGCATTTCAAATTAAGACCACAAAGTTATAGTTCTCATACATCCACAATTTTTCTTCCTATGTCTTTCTTGATTGACAAGATCCTTAGCAAATTTTAGACTGAAACTCATGTTCTTCCTCCTTGCAACCACATCATACACACCTTTGTTCTTCAGTGTTTTGCTGAAGATGAACTCATGAACATTGGACAGTGTGAGAGAGGCCTTCAGTTTGCTAAAAAGGGACTCTTTTAGAAAACTCTCAGACTATTAGAAGTTTTGTTACCTTTTCCAACCTGATAAGTATAAATTATTTCCTGAGGTCTTCAGAAATGTCCTTGGTTGTCTCATGGTACACTTCACGTTGTGAAGACAGTGACTTCTTTAAAATCTCTGTATTTTAAACAAAACACTAAGACCTGATTGTCGACCAGCTGACAGGAAGATCATCGACTTTAATTTCAAATGATCAGCTAATCTCTTAGGTTTTCATATTTTTACCTCTCTGATATTGCATTTTCTCCCCCCAATAAAAAAGTCCAATTATAGCAAATTAGTCATTTTCATGACTTCTCACAATTTACTTTTATGTTTAAAGTTGAATTCACCAACAAAAATAGAAAAAAAATAGAAAAAATAGAAGAAAATAACCGTTTAAGTACAATTCTAAATAGGACTGTGTATACTTGAAGAGCTATAAAACAAACACACACACTCACACACACGGACAAACCTTATTAGAGAGTCCAGGCTTATTAGATTGTCTGAGGCCTGTAGGCAATCAGTGGAAATTTGTAAGTGATGGAATTCCAAGCTATCAGCAATGTCCGAATAAGCTCATAGGGAGCTGACTGACAGACTCTCATTAGAGACAACCAGCACAGCCTAGCAGAACTTACCCATTACTGCCCTACTTAACAAGCCACCAGAACACACTCAAGGGGAAGCCTGCATACACGTCGGGTAAGTGATGCAATAAACAATAAGAACATTTTCTACAAACTGAAAATTGCAAGGACAGGTCCACCAGAAAGCAGTGGAGGACAAAACTAATGCATGCAGCCCTTCTGTCCATTAGCCAACTCTCCCTTAATTATTTTCTAAATCTTTACCCACCCACTTTTTTCCCGTGAATCCTGTGAGATTGCTCCGCTGTGCATGGTCTCTCCCCATTGCCTCCGCTGGGCTGTATGTTTTCAGAGCACTGAAGTATGGGCCACACTGTGTGCAAGAGCAATTTGTTTTTGATTAGGATCATAAAACACACACTACTTTAAAGAGACTTTTGTTTCATACTGTCTATTTGGAATATATAATCTATCAAAAACAGACCGAACACCCGTGCGTTGCAGAAGTAGAACAAGCCACACAGAAATAACTGTAACCAAAATTAGGCCTCCCGCAGAAATTCCTCCTGTACTGTCATGCGAGACAATCTTCATGATAAGCTATCACACTTTGCTGAATTACAGTGGGACAATATTTTGTAGCCCATGCCAAAGTTACCAAGTTAGCAAAAACTGCTGATATAAAAATTTGCTAAGATTTAATCGTAGATTGTTTCATTTAAGCTCAAAGCAAAGACTTGACAAAGACAGCAAAGACAAATTGTAATCTTCTCATAATTGTAATTTAAAATTACAATGAACTGGAGATCTATTGCAAGGGGCAGCGGTGGGTTAGGGTGTTGGCCCTGTGATCAGAGGATCAGGGGTTCGAACCCCTTCCCAATAGGCTCCTCTGAGGTACCCTTGAGCAAGGTGCCGTCCCCGTCCCGCTCCTCCCTGCGATGGGCTGGCGACCTGTCCAGGGTGCGTCCCCCGTCCTCGCCCTGTGTGCGCTGGGTTGCACTCTGGCACTCCCCCGCGACCCCGTTTGGGACAAGCGGCAGAAAATGGATGGATGGATGGAGATCTATTGCACATCTTTCAATTGACACAGTATGAGGCCCTTCAGGGTTGAGCAGTTTAATGTATAGTCTAGTATACTGTCATATGGACACACTGGTATCGTGAAAGTGAAAGTGACCACTTGTCATTGTGGAAAACAACACAGCACTCAGTGAGCCACAACAAAATGCATTCTCTGCATTTAACCTATACACACTGTGCAGCAGCGGGCAGCCATTTCAAGTACATGAGGAGCAGTGATGGTGACAGTACCTTGTACAAGGGTTCTTCTTTTTAGCAAAATACATACTGAACCCAACATGGTTGTGGTCAGGATTATAGTCTGTGACTTATTATTCGTTACTTGATTCTTGATTTGCATTTAGTAGTAACTAGTATAGTAACTGACAGACATTTTTAAGCATGAGACAAATTCCCAAATATAAGTAGTGTAAATAAATATAAAAGTTAATATTTTGATGAAAGTACTTTGTTATTAATACCTTGCTGAAGTTTGGAACCCTTGCAAGATTTCTCTCTTGAGCTGCCTTGCCAGGGCATTACTGCTATTGCCTTTAGTTACTACTTGTGGGACTATCTGCGTTCAATTTGCTTTAATACCTAAAAGGTTTGTGCTGTTGGGGTGAGATCTCTTTTCTTTGTTTGAGCAGCTCTTGGATTGCTTTCACAGTTTGTTTTGGGTAATCATTCATTTTCACTTGGAAGCCCTTACCTATCAGTTTTGCAGCATTGCAGACAGTCTAGACTTCTACACTTCAGAATTCAACCTACTACTTACATCAGTCAAATCCTCCACAAACTAGTAACCCAGTTCCACTGGCAGCCATGCAAGCTCATGCATTAACACCGTCTCCACCATGCTGAATTGCCTCAGATTATGAGCTGTCCCTAGAGGTTAATCTTGGTTTTGTCTATTCCAGAACAGAGTAGGTTTTTTAAGATGTTTTCTCGCGAAGTCTAATCTGGCCATTATGTTTAAGTGTTACCAGTGGTATCTAGAGATAAACTCTTTGTGTTTACATTCATGAGGGCAACCTTTGATTGTAGACCTTCTCAATGACCAGCTTACTTTCTCAGGAAAGAATCATGGCCTCCTGAGGAAAGGTGCTTGTCAGTCATTAGCCCAATTACTCCAAAACTTCTGAAACTAGAAGGATTGTGTGTTAAAAGGCCAACTCCTGAAACCTTAATGCAATAGCTTTGTTAAATCCCTTAAATATAATCTAAAAGTTTACACTTCTATCACATATTGATTGCTTAATTTTGTGGTGGTGTAAAGAAAAATGCAGCCATGTCCAACTACTTATGGATCTAGCCGTATATAAAATTGTGACTTAATAAGCTGACGCAATGTATAGATTTTGTACATATGAGATATGATACGGCATAGCTCATCTTCCTTTCACTGCTTTCATCAAAGCAAAAGAACTACAAAATCGAAGGCGAGAGGGGGTTGATTATTATAGGAAATATGTCCTGTAGACAAAGACTGACTCAAAGACTGAGGATATATAAGCCTGGCACACATCAAGCTGTCATCCGACCATCACCTCTTTTCTCCTATGAAAATGTGCACACCATAAGAGCTCCACTTGATGAACAACACACATGCACATAATAGGGCTGAGAAAGAGGGAACAGCATGATTCTTGATCATCCTATTTTTATCCTATTATTATTTTTCTTATTGTGAGTACAAGCCATATAAAACACTCATTCACTCACTCAATCCTGAGTAGGGTCATGGGCCCATATAATATTATATTTTATATAATAGTGTGTATTGAAAATGTTGAAATGTTTAATGTATTATGTCTATTTCTAGAGACAAAAGCTGAAAAATAAAACTGTTCTCTGTGTGGCCTCTTGAGAGAACCATTTTCTCAAGAGTTGTTGAAGCTCACAAGGCTGAGAAAGGTAACAAAACCTTTGCTAAAGAGTTTACAATCCATCATTCACCATCCAAACACTGTGTTTAAATAACCGTAGTCTGCAAGGTCACAGTAAATTCTAAACAAAAGGGTTAAAGGCTAAGGGCTACTTTCAGATTGAGTTTGAAAAAAGGAAACACTGCATTCCAGCATAAAAACCTTTCCCATCTGTCAAACATGGTGGTGTCAAAAATGGTCGGGGCCGATTTTGCTTCTTCTGGACCAGGACAAGTTGCCATCATCAATAGAACAATACAATCTGAATTATACCCATGAATTCTTGAGGAAAATGTCATAACAAGTCTTAATGCTGGACCTTGTGGCTCAACAAAAGCAGTTCCACCTTCAACATTCTCCTCCCAAAACAATGCTAATTTCTCCTCTGGACATTATCAAACAAACGCAACCTTGGTTCTCTAACGTTGTGTCCAAAACGTCTAGCCTGAGCTGTCCCTCTAATATAGTCATTTCTAATCCTGTCCATCCTCGTCACATCCAACCAAAATCTTAGCATCTTTAACTCTGACACCTCCTATCTTTTCATCAGTGCCATCGTCTCCAACCTGAAAGCATTACTGGTCTCAATATTGTCCTGTAAATCAATATAGCTCAGCACCAATCCTTGATGTAATCCAGCCTTTACTTTAAATACATCCATCCCTCCTACTGTAGACCTCACCACTGTCACACTGCCCTCATACATGTCCTGATCTACTATGACATACTTTTTTGCCACTCCTGACTTCCTCATACAAAACCACAACTCCTCTCTTACCACTCTGTCATATGTTTTCTCCAATTTCACAAAGGCACAATGCAATTCCTTCTGACCTTCTCTGTACTTCTCCATCAACACCCTCAAAGTAAACATTGCATCTGTAGTGCTCCTTCTCAGCATGAAACCATACTGCTGTTCACTAATCATCACCTCTTTTCTTTACCTTACTTCCACTACTCTTTCCCACAACTTCATGCTGTGACTGATCAACTTTATCCCTCTGTAGTAACTATAGCTCTGTGCATCAGAGACCGTTTAAAAATCGGTACCAGTACACTTCATCTCCACTCCTCAGGCATCCTCTCACTTTCCAAGATTGTGTTAAACAATTTGGTCAGAAACTCAGAATCTCATAAACACCATAGGTGTGTAATACAGACCAAAAGCCTTTCCATTCATTGCTGCTTTTACTTCCATCTTGCTAAACCAGTGCTTTTCCTGGTTTAGTATCCTCACCTCATCATCTACATCATACATATGTTAAATGTAAATTTTTCCACAATAAATACATAAGCAAGTATTATACTTTTGTCTTTCTTTGTTTTATCTATTTAAGCACAACAGAAATATAGAACATTCTGAAGAAATAAGCATTCAAGCACTACATTATGTTGCAATCTCTTTGCTTTTGTCATCTTCTCAGCTCAGGAAATATAGTGAAAGTTACCCTAGACCAGCTTGTTTACCATTATTTTTTCTGTGCACTCTCCCTATGATTCTAAACAGAGTAAAGGCTGCAGTAAAGTCACTCGTACAATTAAGTTTGAGGACACTTATGTAGGTATATTTTTAGTGAAAAGGGTAAACTATAATTTTCATAAACAGTCAGTGTTACATATTGTGGAAACACCTCTGATTCATCAGCAAGATCAGACTTCTGTGAAAACAATCAGTGAAAATATTCATGTATAGATGAGAACTTCACAGTAGAGGAATATCCTGTAGCCCATTACTCTGCTCATGTGATGATGCATGATGCATTTTAGAAGTAGAAGTGAGATGTAACAATTGATGCACTAGTAATTAAATTATTATGCATTAACAGTAGCCCTTCACTATTAATTAAACACAAGGACCAAATTAGCTTTATAGACTCATATGTAATTAATCGTACAGATTTAACCTAAACCTAAACTGTTTTCTGAGGTTTAATTGGCTCTCTTGTCCTTGACTGCCATTATTTAAATTGCATTAGATCCCAATCATTCCAGATGAAATATAAGTTGAACTGAAATTCAAAGTAAAACTGTTGAGTATTAGGGCAGGACAAATATTTTTAAAGTGTAAGAAAACTCTGTCTCACAGATGCCATGTGAATACAACTGACTACATCTGTTACATTATTAGTGAGGACAGGTTTTCCCCCGGTGTTTCTGAATGAAGTGTACAGCAAAACTGTCCAAGGGATTCTCTTTGAGCATCAGCCATGATTCATACATAGACTATGTTTTGTTCACTGAAAGAGTCAGAAAGAGAGAAATGGAAAGAGGATGTGAGGGAGAGGCTGAAAGAGGGGGTGGAAAGATGTTTATGTGACAGAGAAATGTAGAAATGGATAAACAGATGCTCTTCAAAAAAGGAGAAAAAAGACGTTGGCACCCAGTTATCTGAAGAGGGGGATAAAGATGAAGAAGGAGAAAAAGAAGAGAGCAGCAGACAGTGAAAGGATGCTCTCTCTTTCTCTCGCTCCCTCTTTTTTTTCTGTGACGCACCTATTCGGATGGACGGATGGAGACTTAGATTTGTCAATGGAAAGTAGGCGGAAATCCCACGCCTTGCTCTTTATGAATTCTCTGTCTCCTAGCAACCATGAGAACCCTTCGGAATCTGTAAATGTATTTGTATGTGTGTGTGTGCGCGCGCATGTGTGTGTGTGTGTGTGTGTGTGTGTGTGTGTGTGTGTATCTGTGTGTGTCCTGTAGAGATTAATTGAAACATTACTTTGGGGCTGCAGAACTATAACTCAGAAGGAACCCTGTCCCAAATGAACTGCTCGTACCAACCCCCGCCCACCCCTCCGTGCCACCAGGAGGCGCCGTGGGATGTTGTTGCCGTGGCAGCAGAGGAATCCTCACATGGCACTGGTGGGCGGACCAGCGTGTGACTCCAATATGCTTCCTGCAGCATAATTACACTTCCTGTCTGAGGGACGGAATCCCTCCTCCGCAATCTCCCATGATGCATGTGGGCCAGAGGATCTCTCTTACATGTGACTTTCACATATACAGAACCATAAACTTAGATGGACTAGAAACCTAGATGAACAGATTTGCAAAACTCAGCTCAGATTTACATCATGGAAGATATTCCTGCAGATTTTTGCAGAAATTTTGATTTTCTTTAATATTCCGTTAAAGCACGGCTTAGCAAATGGCTATGATTTAGGATAAGAAGCACATTGTGCGCATTTCATTTTTCACTGAATCATTCCTTTTAAGCTTATCTTTGCTGTTGAGGTATACATCATCTGAATGAGGAGTGTGCAGAGCAGAGCAGTTAGTTGTTAGTGCATTTCTGTTTCTTCATTTCCTCATTTTTCTATCTATCTAACTCTGAAACACTATCTAGCACAGAAACAATCTGCCTCACATACATAGATTATAAAGTGAACGCAATCACCATCTGCTCAGGTGAATCAATCAAGCCAACAGACTTGTATTCTATATTTTGATCCATTCACTCAAATGCCTAATCTTCTTCTCACTGCTCTCACTGGTAGGTTCTGTGGAGAAACTATACAGTCTCCACTGTGTTTCTGAAACGAGAGAAACTTCCAGATCTTGTCGGAGCCAGGACTTTGCTGCTTACCTCGATCAAGTTCCCATAGCAACGGACTCAGATAAGAGAAGGATTGCAGGAAAGACCACTAAAACACAAGCAACTAGCACCACCACTTCACCCAACTGTTAACTACAAGCAGATTAACACATACTGGAATGATGAACAAGAAATCTCAGCTCTCTTTTCATAATCACATCAGATGAAGCCTAAAGGACAAAAGTGTGTTAGACTGCCTAACGAAAGAGCAAATACTCCCTGGTGGAATGTGTGTGTGTGTGTGTGAGCATGTGTGTATGAACTGTGCTAGGACATGCTCAGCACACTGACGAGTGCACAGACTGAAATTAGCTGACCTTTCATGAATGTATGCACGTATAAGACTCCCCTTAGGTGATCTTGCGCTGATATCTGATTCGTTTTAACAACATGTGTATTATTATGGGTTACATGTCATATTCCTGTGTGAAGATGATATATATGAAGTTGACATGAACACATACAGTGGTTGCAAAACTGGTTTGGGCAAATGACATGTTTTTGTTGATTTTCTTTTTTAAAAGAAGTGCAAATAGAAGTACTAATAAAATAGATAAGAATGACCAATAAACTTAATTACTTATACCTACTTGACTTACTGAACAACAACTGTACAAAAGTGCACACATTCATTTTATTTATTTATATTTTATAAACACTGGGCGCCAAAGGCTTAGACCTCTGGAGAAAATCCCTCAGTTTTTAATTCTTTTCTAGTTTTTCAATAAAAATGATATTTTTAAGCAATGTCTCAAACAGTTCTCAAACGTCCGGTAAGTATGTAGCAAAAGTAGAATTTCTCGATGTTTGCCATGTTCTTAAGCTCCACAAATATGCAGAAGTATTTTATCAAGAAATAAGACTCACAAAACTGTACTTTTTTCAAAGGTCTTAACATGTTCAGTATCACAAAGTTGCTTACATTTAGAAATGGTCCTAGAAATGCTTCAGAGTTTTTCTTATCACATCTTTTCTTTGCTTTAATGTTGTGCAAAACCTTAAAAAAAACTTCCAGATATTTATTTTCATGTTCAAATGATGAAGGAATTCCACAGATTTATCATTTATTCTCATTTTTCCAAGTATGTTCATTTTAGCAAATGTATGGGAACTGTTTGTTAAAATTAGCAGAACATTTGATGTTAAAACCTTTGCGCACAAATGTATGTATAAAGAAAACACCAGATATACAACTCTGTCATAGCAATTAGCAACAAGAAGAAAATTCTAAACTTGGATTCTGTAATTATGCATTTCCACATAAATCATGATGCAATTTAATGCAAACACAGCAACACAACAGTAAGATGTCTAGAATTCTAAAAGTTACAAAGGCCGTCTGTGGTCTTTCCACTAGATCCTGCTCTGGCAAATATTTGATTTCCATAGTGGCCATTCTGGAGAAGGATCAAAGGCTCCATCAATTGTCCATGCTGTGGGGAGGCAAGGGCTAGAGTGCCAGTTTAAACTGTCAATGTTAAATAAAGTCTGTTCTTCATCAAAGCACTCACACAGACCATTTATAATATGATCCCTTTTTGCATGCAAAACAAGCCAAGCTCTCTCCTCCTGCATGGCATCTGAAATGCCAAAAAAGCTGCCATGTAGGCGAAACTCTGCACCGCAGGCGGTCTTACGTCACCTACCTACCTAGCCTGCTCTCTGTGAAGCTGTCCAATCACTGCTGTAAAGTTTTGCAGGGTTCGCTGTCTGAAAAACAGCCTAGGACTAGGAGTTTAGACACTGGAGAAGGATCATAAGCCATGTCATGGTTAAAAACAGCCTGGGAGCAGACAAAACATGAGCGCAGCACCTGATGGAGCTAGGGCAAGAAAGGTTTCAGCTTGGCTGGTAAGACTTGATGATTGAGAAGAGAGGCAAAAAGAGAACCCCGGCTAACCCAGTGAGAGAGCATGTGAGTGTGTGTGTATGTGTGTGTGTGCGCGTGAGTGTGTTTATGTGCTGCCGTGACTCATAACACCTTGAAATAGAGCAATAGTAGCACTGAAACACGTCTGCATCAAGGAGAGTCGCTCTGGAGCTGTAAGCTAAGTGTTTTATCAACACTTTTACTTCTGCTAAAGTCAGTGTTTCCAACAGAACAAAACTGCACTGACCATAAATAAAACAAAAAGATTAAAAAAATGTAAATATCTGGCATTGTCATCTCACAGTGAGTTCTGGGTTCAGTTCCCAGTCAGGGCAGTCCGGGTCCTTTCTGTTCTCTGTGTCTGGATGGGCTTCCACTGGGGGCTCCGCACAGTCAAAAGACACATAAATCAAGTTGATCTGAGATAACTTGGCCCCTAGGGGTGTTTGTTTTTATGTCTGCTTTGCAATGCACAGGAGATTAATGCATCTGCCTTTCACCTTAAAAGTGCTGGAATAGGTGCCAGGACCCCTGGGACCCTGGACTGAGGGAATGAGCCTAAATCCAGGTTGATCATCCAAGGCAAATATTTTGTTTTATTCGTTGCGATTCGTTCTATCTGAGAATGAATGAAGTTGCCATGCATTTTTGCCATCTTAAAAGACTCCATTTTTTTATACTGATTTATTTTTCTGCGGTCTATAACCATGAGCATAAAAAGAGCCAGTGTGAGTGTACTTGTTTTGTGTATGTGAAAACACAAGCTTGTGTGTGTGCCCACTGATGTTTGTACCTGAGAGAAACCAAGGTTTCGGCAGCCATTGCAAGGTGTGAGCGCCTCCCACAGGCCTGATGGACCACACACCTTCTCCTCCTCTTCCATCGCTGGGGGCAATGGGGGAGAAGGCCGCTGTGGCCAGGAAAGAGAAATAAAATTGTTAGAATCAACACAAGCAAATGTTTACATGCAGTGTTTGGGGTCACAATAAAAGTTCAGCTCAGTGTGCAAAAAAAAAAAAAAAAAGATGATGAACTGGCTTCATGCAAATGTAGGGATGTGCTGAAATATCAGCCACTAAAATTTTTCCATCCAGACATTAGAAAATGTAAACCCAAATATTTTGACCAAAAAAAGAAAACATTTATGAAATAGTCCTGAAGCTAACTTACTTTATTAATTCATTCATTCATTCATTTAACTGCTAATGCTGATTAGGGTTGCGAGAAGTGCTTAAGCTGATCCCTGTATGGGTCACATATTCATCTCAAGGCAGACACAAAGATACTCACACAAACATGGGGCATTCTGGCATCTCCAATGTAAACACCACACAGAAAGGATCCAGGGTGCCCTCACTGGGAGCAAAACCCAAGACCTTCTCGCTGTGAGATAATGGTGCTACACTGCGGCACTATGCCACCCAAATAAGGCATAAAAGAAAGACATTGTTTAAAAATCTCACCCGCCGCAGGGAACCAACTGTGAAAAAAGTGAAATGATATTTCGAAGAGCAGACTTGTTAGACAAGTTCATGCTGGGTATCAAGAGGAGGACCAGAACCCAAAGACGTCAACATTACTGGTTTAATACACCATAATCAGAAGACTCTGTAAGCCCAGGGACACTGTCAACTGTTTCTGTTTTTGCTAACATGTCATATAAGTGGTGGTGGTATAGTGGTAGGTTCAGCACTACCACTATTGGGGTCCTGAGCAAAACCCTGAGGGTCCTGAGGGTTAACCTGAGCTGCACCAGGGAAAATGTCCCTATAGTTACAAAATGGAACTTGCTCTGGAGAAGAGTGTCTGCTAAATGGCATGAATGTAAATACATTCAAATGCTATCCAAATAATATCTTTACAATTCTAAAAACTTTCAAACCCATGAGTAAAAATAGTTAGGTTAAATCTATTGTGATTATAGCAAATCATTTAATTGTGATCAGTCACTATTCAAGATGTCACTAAAATGATTTCCACATGAATAAAATATGCTACATCAATACAGTTGCGCTCAGAATGAAGAAAAGACAAAATTGTATTGATGTCATATATTTTATTCATGTAGAAATGATGAAAAACTCTTACACACAAGAATAAACAGCCTTCAAAGCTGTTTAGTTAAGCATCGGATTGAAACCTTCTCCAGCAGAAGAGCACCTTGACTACACTGTGTGCACAATTAATTTTCAGACTTTAAAGTAAAAAATGGTTTAAAAAAAATAAATAAATAAATAGTCTTTCAGAATGCAGCGCTCTTGACATTGCTAAGATATTGGGGCGTGATCACAGAACCATCAAACGAGGGTCGCAAGAAACGTGTTTAGATAAGATGCAAATAAATTGCCAAAGATGTGAGAAGAATCAAACATCAAGCTACCACGAAATGCTGTGGAGAATTGAAGTCAGAAACTCTGAAAAGTCAGAAATCATCCGAAGTGAAAGAAATGCAACAAAACTATTTTAAAGACAAGTTCCAGCAGTCGTGGTCCTTTGGAAAAAGCTCCAATTTGCTCACCCCAACCTCCGACTTTAAATACAATTCAAACATCTTTTCTCCTTTACATAAATCCAACCCATTACTGGTTTTCCACTAATATTTCCTAATGCCATGATTAATACCTCCGTTTCCCTACCTTTACTATCTCTCTACCAATAAACAAAACTTTTTTACTATAGAAGCAATGATCCCCCCATGCAGTCATATTCCAGAACTGGAGCTACCTGTAGGTGTTCAGTGCTCAGAGACATGGACAAAGTAAGGAAGGCTGAAACTCCATCACCACTGAATAAGACACATAAGTAAAATGTCAAGACTGGGACAAGAAATCTCTCAAGATTTTTGAAAGGTTTTATGGACTGATGAGATGAGAGTGACTCTTGATGGACCAGATGGACTGGCCCATGGCTGGATCAGTAATGGCATAGAGCTCCACTTCCACTCAGACAACAGCAAGGTGGAGGTACTGATATGGGCTGGTATTAATAAAAATGAGCTAGTTAGAACTTTTTGGGTTAAAGATGGACTCAAAATCTACTGCCAAACCTGCTGCCACTTTTTAGAAGACACTTTCTTCAAGCAGTGCTTCAGGAAAAAATCTGCATCTTTCAAGAAGACCATGATTTCTCCTCAGGACGATGCTCCATCGCATGCATGGAAGTTCTCCATCACGTGGCCAGTAAAGTCCTTAAAGATGAAAGAATAATGACATGGCCCCCTTCCTCACCTGACCTAAACCCTACTGAGGACTCATGGACCTTCTTAAATGGGAGATTTACAGGGAAGGAAAACAGTCCACCTCTCTGAACAGTGTCTGGGAGGCTGTGGTTCTGCTGCAGAAAAAGTTGATCGTTAATTAAGAAACTGACCGACTTCATGAATGGAAGGATTATGACTGTTATTGAAAAGAAGGGCGGCCATACCGATCACTGATATTTTTTTTTTATGTCAGAAATGTTGATTTATAAATTGACTTATTATTCTCACTTTAACAGATGAAAATAAACACGTGAGAAGGGAAAATTATAATTTGTAATTTATTTGCATAATAATTCTGCACACTAATAGTTTCCTAATAATTGTACACATGTATGTTCCCACTCACATTTCCTTTGTAAAACATTCAGGTTTCAGTGTTGTTGGATTGACTGATAGTGGTGTATTTGTTCCAGATTAAAATTAATCCTCAAAATACTAACTTGCCTAAGAATTGTACATCCAGTGTAGGTGTGACAGATGTGATTAATATTGATTGTGGTTGTACATGTGTGTATCCTGTGTGTGATATACACTTGCAGATTGATTTAATGGCCTGACTACACTTTGCACTTTGCTTGATTCATGCATTCTTTGTGCATGTGCATGCCAGTTATTGATCACAGCAGCAATACTGGAAAGCTAAGTTTCGACTTCCTGTGGACACGGTGATGAACGACCCTGCCAGCCATCACAGCTCCAGTGAAGTCCAATCAGCGTTCCGCCACACAGCATGGCAATATTCCACAGCTCAGGCCATATCGTTGGCAGAGCACGAATACAAACACTATTTAGAGCGAATCATCAGCTCTTAACCAGCTATTCATTCTGCAGTGTGGGCTCACTTCAAATGAGAGCCTGTATTCCTGCTGAGTGACGTCAGTGATGAAATCTGGCACAACAGGAAAGGAAGTGATTTTTGTGCTATAAATAAGAATCTTGTGGTTACATAAAGTAAGGGATACCCAACAAACTCGCTTGCATTCGAGTGAAGCTCGCTCTCTACTGGTCACAAAGTGATGCTGCATACTTTAGCAGGCAAGGCCTGGAGAAATCAGCCGGCTTTCCAGTTTCAGTCTCACTTGAGAAACAAATGCACTAAATAAATACTTGCTCTGCTCAAGAAACTCTCCTGTGAGGCCTTTGGAAGAGTTTAGGAGCCGTTTGTCAACAGTGATCTGAAGTGTACAAAGTAGAAGTACAAAGTATGTCAGTGGTTTGGAAGACACCAGCTTTTAAATGGGCTCAAATAACTGGAAACCAAACCTAAACCTTCAAATGAAAGAGATGTGCCATAAGAACTTACTCCTGGTAACTCCATATATACTGAGTACCAAGAAAAGACCTATCCATAAAAATGCAGGTATAAATGCACTCAAGATGCATTCTCATACACATACAAGCCACTTTAGAAGGTCTGAAGACACATTTGAGCCACTGTAAATGCATCCATCTCTTTAAGATGTGTAAATGTGTTAAAGACACATTTAACAGCAAAAGCCCCTTCCAGTCCTGTGAAAGCCCATCCCCAAGTTGTTCTGCTTACAGGAGAGACCAACCAAACGGACAGTAGTGAGGCCAGCTATGTTGTACAGGTTGGAGATGGTGGCAGTGACGAAAAAACAGGAAGTGGAGCTGAAGGGTGTCAGAGTTAAAGATGCTGAGATTTTCACTGGGTGTGAAGAGGATCGACAGGATTTGAAATGAGTATATTAGAGGAACAGCTCAGGTTAGATGTTTTGGAGACAAAGTTAGAGAGGCACGGTTGCGTTGGTTTGGACATGTCAAGAGGAGAGATGAGGATTATATTGGGAGGAGGATGTTGAAGATGGAGCTGCCAGGAAAGAGGAAAAGAGGAAGACCAAAGAGGAGGTTTATGGACGTGGTGAGAGAGGACATGCATGCGATCGGTTTGAAGGAAGAAGATGCAGAAGACAGGAAGAGATTGAGACAGTTGATCTGCTGTGGTGACTCCTAAACTGGAGCAGCCAAAAGACTAAGAAGAAGATACAATCCAGATACAAGTGACAAGTGGCAAAAGGGGGCTTAGTTCAAATGTTAAAATGAACCCTTTGGAGTATTGCTATAAAACTGGTCTGGGTACAGTGATGGGCTTGCTAGAGTGCACCAACCTTATTGATTCGAGTGAGGGTGCTGTTCCTCTCCTCATCAGATAGGCGGCCACTGCAGAAGCTCTCCACAGACTGCGAGTGTGAGGAAATGGTCTGACACAGCTCTTCGAAGGAGTAATCCCTGTCCCGGCACATCTTGATCTCATTCAGCAACTTTGACAATTCCCCCGTTACTGCATCATCTGGAGAGCAAGGGAGGGGAGGCATGGTAAGAGGAGACAACCATGAACCTCAGGAGGTCCTAATTTGAGGCTAAACTAATGCTTGTACAGGAGCCGAGAGATAAAAACTCAATCTTGCAAAGGATTCCTTAACAACAGTTTGTGTGTTATTCATACAGCTTTGATCTCTAGCTTCTCCTTCTCATTTGTCCCTATCTCCCTACTCCTTCCCACTCCTTCTGTTCATTCTTATTGCCTCACTTTTCATCTCTTTCATCATTAAATGGAAAGGTCGAGGATTTGGAGCACACTTTTCATTCCTCATCATCACACCAACACAGCTAAATTTCAAAAGCATGCATTGAATAATTCCTAGTAGTTATTGAATAATAAGACTTGTGATTAATAACTGAATAGTAAGTGAGTTTAAGAGGTTAATCTGACATATTCAAGGAAAATTGTAAACTGAATGCTAATTTGCACCATGTAACTGACTGATGTGTTTTGCCATTGTTTTGCCCAGACACACTCCAAGACATGGCTGGAATTGAGATCATTATGAAAATGCCACTGCAGCCAAGGCAAAAGCCCCTAATTCAGCAGTCCTCCAGAACACAGGGACCACAGGGACACAGCCACACTACTGCACGCTCACAACGAGAGGTTCTGCTGGGCTACAGGTGGCTAGTTTGTGGTGTATTTGAACACTGTTCAGGCTTTCCCCAACTCCGTGTTACACTGTAGATGAGTCACTTAAATTAGCTATTTAAAGGTCTACAGTAAATACACCCCAAATTTTCGGGAAATGGTGGCCTAGCGGTTAGGAAGTTGGCCCCAAGATTGGAACGTGGTTGGTTCTACACCTAGACCAAAAGGTTGCCCTGAGGTACCCTTGAGCAAGGTTCCGCCCCCATTACTGCTCCCTGGGAGCTAGATCTGGCTGCCCACTGCTGCACGTGTATGTGTGGGTTAAATGCAGAGGAGGCATTTTGTTGTTTCAATGTGCTATGTGCAGTGTAGTCACATTCACTCTTTCACTTTTTGGACACTGTATTTGAACACTGATCAATGTTAAGTTAATAATGTTCTTTGGATCATTTTTGAAAAAGGTTGCAAAATTACCTTAGTCTTTGAGTAGAGGTACTCCAGATTAAAGTTACTAAATCTAAATACTTCATGTATGCAGATGAGGTAAATCTACAGGTGCACAGTGACACTGATTTATTTCCTGATGGGCAGAAGAACTGCAGTACTCAGTTTGAACACTTGGTGTTGCTGTTAACTGTTGAGTAATCTCAGTGAGAGAGAAGGGTCTCTGGCTCTATTGACTCAAGAACAGTGAATCTCAAAGAAACATAAACAAACACAGTTCAGCTTCTTCACCAATGGACTCTTGCTCATGAAAAATGACATCCATAATGTCAGGGTTGGCTTTTGTCTGACAAATAAAAGAGTGCACATAGTAACAGAAATGACGGGAGAATAAAGGAAGATTATGACAATAAATGGCATTTGTCAGCCATCAATGCAATTAAAACAGGCCACAAACCATCATTTACTAAGACATAATCCCAAAAAAAGCCCCCGATGAAACAAAGAAAATGACAAAAATTGCCCTCCTCACTAAAGTAGCAAAAAAAGAAGACCAACATAACAGTCTGTTCCTGCCCTCCAGGCTCGCAGCCAAACCAACTTGCTACCCATGGTGAAGGTAGGTCACATATAAAGCAGGATCCAAATGTTTCAGATAGCCAGTGAAAATGCTTCTTTTTGTCTATTTTTTGTCTATTTTTTGTCAAACAAATGATACTATCAGTACAATGAAATGTAAAATCTTACAACATGCATGAATTCCAGCATTTCTTAGGATTGACCATGTCCATCTTTTTCCCTTAATATCAGCTGCACTCAAACTTAATCCAAGTTTGTGTAAACATCACTGATGAACAGATCAAATTTATCTAAGTGGCTTCTGAGCAGACTTCAAAAGACCAGATAACACTCAAAAAATACCTGACTTTTCAGTACAGAGGCCTTAACTTGGTAAACATGCTTGGTAGAAATAGTGCAGAATCATCCCCCTTTAACTTTGTCTTTCTTTTAGAATTGCTTTTATGCAGAACTTTATACTATATTTTACTTTATTTCAGCGTTATAATAAGTCCAGAGAGTTTCAGCATGGTTTCAGATTCTTTCAGACCCCACCATACACACATATAATCATACATACATACTTACTTTTGTGTCTGAGGGACGGGGAGGCAGCAGGTGAGGGTATTGAGGTGCGAGGTGGAGGTACTGGACACTGACGAACCATCTCCTCCTTGACACTCCCTCTGTCACTATCTGCCATCATGTACTCTGCAGACAAACATAATCAGTAAATTAAAGTAGGGACACACTCACGCATGCTCTGGAACTTGAGAAAGTCTCTTGGACATCACATGGACAAGTCCGCATAAGAACCATATCCCAGTGGTTAAGGTTGTGGTAACAGTTTCGTGGCTTGCCATCATTGATGGACCAAAGAACTCTGAATTAAACCCTTTAAACAGTTAAAGACGATGAAAGGTAATGTTTTAATATGAAATTCTGAAAATTCTAATTGGTACACAAACTTTCAGGCACAACTGTGAGCTAACAAAGGTCATCACTGTAGAGGGCTGTGTATGGCTGAATGACTGCACAGTCAGACAAAGCTTTGAAAAAGGTGCAATTTGATCAGAAAACTAATATGCCTTCAGGCCACATTTGGTCAATCACCCAGTAAGACATTCCCTGGTTAATGTTTGAGGCAACATGTCATGATGTAGTACTGTTGTGGACTGTAGGTCCAGGAAAAACCAAACACCTAGACCAACGAACTTCACATGGAATAAGGCAAAATGTAATGTTTAAATTCACCATTGCTTAACAAAAAGAAACTGAACATCACTGGTCCTTGGATAGGTCTCAATTACTACTTCCTCTAATGTCAAAAACAAGAAACAGTGTCCTCTATCAGAGAAAAGGACTTTAAAGGAAGCATGAAAACAGGAAATGAAACAAGACAGATCTTTTCATCTTTGATATAGCGTATATCAATCTCTGGTCCCCATCCTGTCTCATGTTTACTTTCTTTCATATGGGACTCATCTTCACGCCCTCTGGCAAGCACTCTCATAAACACTGCTTCTGGGGCAGTGACAACCACAGGATCAGCAAATGTTATAATCTCTATCTCCACAGCTTCCTTAACTATAGCCCAGCCCAGAAGATTTGGGTGGAGGCAATCATAGTCTCAGAGCTGCCTCATACACTAGAGATTAGCTAAATCATACTCGTCCATAATCAGAGAATTTCTGCACTCTGTGGACGCTGGAAAGCCTGTACTTGAGGCTTTTGTGGCCTTCAGATGGGCTAAGACAGACTGCTGGAGTGTCTTCCTCTACTGTCTCTGATGAGCAACAAAAAACACACACACATTCAAAGGAGTCGCTAAAATGAAGTCAGAGTGAAACCTGACATTCAAAACTCTGGTTAGGTTCAGCTAAGCTGCTCAGATGATTGATGGATAAACATACTGCATGCCTTGAATGCAACTCAAGCCAAGTCATCTCGACTGATTTCTGACATTACGATATTCTGTTTATGGGTGTGGGATATAACTGCTCACTGCTGAACAGTGTGTATGGGACAAATATAGGTATGGGTAGTTCATTGTGTACTGTGCTGTGTTTCACAATGATAAATAGTCCCTTTCACTTTCACTTCAGCCCAAGTCGGTTTATAGGAAGAGGGCACCATATTGAAAATGCCTAAAGCCACAGTAATTTACCTCAACACAAGCATAAGCCTTATTGATAAGCAGCTCTAACTGGCTGATTTGGTAACATTAAGAGATATTTGAGTTGAAATAAAAAATGCATCACAAATCATTTCATAAAAGCATCTTAAGAGGGATCAAATCAATCCAAGGGGTATTCACTCCTACCACAAACAACAGGTCCCTATATGTGATTACCTAAAAACTCCATTTGGATTGAAGTGTCTGCTGATTGAGGTATGAAGTTACATTAGCTTTGCAGCTCCAAGGCACGCGTGAAGGACAAGACACATTCAGGGACAAAAGTGGAAAATAGTTGAAAATTTTTGCTGAACCTCTCCTTTACACACGCTGACCTAAAAGCCTTTAGTCGGAATTAATAAAGAAGCTCGAAGTAACTACAGCTTTTCATTTGTAGACATTTAAAATGCAACACTGCGTCTGTTAGAGTTCTTTTGGCCTGGCTGATCAAATGAACTGCGACTGCTTTTGAGGATGAAGAGTTCAGTGTTCTGCCATTGTTCTCCATCTAACACAAACATCCTCCAATAGCCGTTATCAATCAGCACACATCCGTCCTCAGAGCCAAGCCAGCAGCACATATCTGCTCGTAGGAGAGTGTTTATGTGTACGTGTGTTTTAAGAGTGATGTTTGAGGGTTGCTCTTAGCTGTTGGTGTTTAAGACTGGCCACAGTGCAGCTTCTAAACCAGAGGCATGCTGGGTGTCCCTGAAAACAACATTCATACTTACATATGGAAATCAGCTTCAGTGTGTGTATGTGCGTGTGTTGTGCACATTACCCTGAATGAGAGCAGTGATTTGTTGTGATTTCTGGGCTGGATGTTCTTTTAGTAGCTCTAAAGCTGTTTTTCCATGGCAATCTCTGATGCTAACATCGATCCCTGAGAGAGAACAGAGGGAGGGAGAGAGAGTGGCGAGGAGGGATATAAAGTGAGATAAAGAGAGAAAGAGAAAGTCAGGAGACGGCTAGGACAAATGTTCAGTCAGGGTGCCCTCTGGCACAGCAACACACTTAACACTTCCCACACACTTCCAGCTTCCTGAAGGCACGTGCACACTTATGCACACATGCGCAAACACACACACACACACACACGCGCACACACACAAAGCATTCTACAAGGATTTATTACAATACATTGGTGAAAACAGATACTTTATGAAGGTCTTAAATGCAGTTTTTTTCTGTGCCAGTAAAGGCACTGAATGATTCTTTGATAAGTAAATCTCTGTGTTAAAATGGACATCAGGGAAAATGTTAATTTTGATAGTGATAAAAAAAATAACACAAATTGTTTCTTCAGGCATAAGCACCACTGCTTGCCACTTAAAATAAAACTGAACAACTGCATTTTTTGTTACAGAGAAAACATAGTTTGATGTAACTATGTATATTAACTGTTGAGATACATTATAAGTGATTTAACTGTTCAGGAAACTGTACCAGGAATAACAGGAATGAAATTGACTTGAAATTGACAGGAATGAAATTGATCATTTTCATTTCAGTTTAACTACATATATGTGGCTTAATTGTTCAGTAATATGATGCTTGATTGAATAGTTTATTCATGAGTCATGTAACTCAGCAGTTCAGTGACAAAATGCATGATTGAACTGCTGAATTACAATTTTTGACCGAATTCTTCAGTGGTGTGATGCATGACTGAACCGTTCAGTGGTGTGATGCATGACTGAACCGTTCAGTGGTGTGATGCATGACTGATTTGTTCAGTAACGTGTTGTGTGGCTTAACTGTTCAGTAGCATGATATTGACTGAACTCTTCAGTAGCATGATGCATGACTGAACTGTTCAGTAGTGTGATACATGACTGAATTGCTCAGTAACATGATGAATGACTGAACTGTTCGGTAGCATGATGCGTGGCTTAACTGTTCGGTAGCGTGTTGCGTGGCTTAACTGTTCGGTAGCGTGTTGCGTGGCTTAACTGTTCAGTAGCGTGTTGCGTGGCTTAACTGTTCAGTAGCATGTTGCTTGGCTTAAGTGTTCAGTAGCGTGATGCATGATTGAACTGTTCAGCAACGCGATAATGACTGAACTGTTCAGTAGCATGTTGTGTGGCTTAACTGTTCAGTAGCGTGTTGCGTGGCTTAACTGTTCAGTAGCATGTTGCATGGCTCAAGTGTTCAGTAGCATGATGCATGATTGAACTGTTCAGCAACGCAATAATGACTGAATTGTTCAGTAGCGTGCTGTGTGGCTTAATTGTTCAGTAGCGTGTTGCGTGGCTTAACTGTTCAGCTGCGTGATGCGTGGCTTAACTGTTCAGTAGCATGTTGCTTGGCTTAAGTGTTCAGTAGCGTGATGCATGATTGAACTGTTCAGCAACGCGATAATGACTGAACTGTTCAGTAGCGTGCTGTGTGGCTTAACTGTTCAGTAGCGTGTTGCGTGGCTTAACTGTTCAGCTGCGTGTTGTGTGGGTTAACTGTTCAGTAGCATGTTGCGTGGCTTAACTGTTCAGTTGTGTGGCGTAACTGTTCAGTAGCGTGTTGCGTGGCCTAACTGTTCAGTAGCGTGTTGCGTGGCTTAACTGTTCAGCTGCATGTTGCATGGGTTAACTGTTCAGTAGCATGTTGCGTGGCTTAACTGTTCAGTTGTGTGGCTTAACTGTTCAGTAGCGTGTTGCGTGGCTTAACTGTTCAGCTGCGTGTTGCGTGGCTTAACTGTTCAGTTGTGTGGCGTAACTGTTCAGTAGCGTGTTGCGTGGCCTAACTGTTTAGTAGCGTGTTGCGTGGCTGAACTGTTCAGTAGCGTGTTGCGTGGCTGAACTGTTCAGTAGCATGTTGCGTGGTTGAACTGTTTAGTAGCGTGTTACGTGGCTGAACTGTTCAGTAGCGTGTTGCGTGGTTGAACTGTTCAGTAGCGTGTTGCGTGGCTGAACTGTTTAGTAGCGTGTTGCGTGGCTGAACTGTTCAGTAGCGTGTTGCGTGGCTGAACTGTTCAGTAGCATGTTGCGTGGTTGAACTGTTCAGTTGCGTGTTGCATGGCTTAACTGTTCAGCAGCATGTTGCGTGGCTTAACTGTTCAGTAGCATGTTGCGTGGCTTAACTGTTCAGTAGCGTGATGCATGATTGAACTGTTCAGCAACGCGATAATGACTGAACTGTTCAGTAGTGTGTTGCATGCCTTAACTGTTCAGTAGCGTGTTGCGTGGTTTAACTGTTCAGTAGCATGATGCGTGGCTTAACTGTTCAGTAGCATGTTGCGTGGCTTAACTGTTCAGTAGCATGTTGCGTGGCTTAACTGTTCAGTAGCATGGTACGTGGCTTAACTGTTCAGTAGCGTGATGCATAGGTGAACTGTTCAGTAGCGTGTTGCGTAGGTGAACTGTTCATTAACCTGATATTGACTGAATTGTTCAGTAACGTGATGCATGACTGAATTAAGCTCTTCAGTAAGAACAGAGATTTCTCTACAACAATACATCAACAGGCAGACCACAAAGTCCATTCTCTAACACAGGATATTCCACGCTCTCCCACTTCCTGCTCTACACATGCCTGAGAGAAGCTACAGGGCCACATGGAGAGCCATACAACCCACACACACGGGCTGAAAGATTTGGGGATCATTTGGGGGATCATCAACCCTGTATAGCACTTCTCTAAACAAAGAAGAGTGTATATGAATATTCTTCAGTGGGGGGGAAAAAAGAAAAAAAAAAAAACACACACCTGAGTCAAGCAGGAGACGGACAACATCCATTTTACCATAGAGAGCTGCTTCATGAAGAGCACTGCCCTTTTCCGTCTGAGAAAAAGAGGACAAAAAAGAAAGACAGACAGAGAGAGAGAGAGAGAGCAGTTAATTCTTCATAAACAACACACGCGTAAATACACACAACACACAGAGAGAGAAAATCTATCATAACAGACAGCCATTCTCTGGGACACTTATGGGAATTGCCAGTTTGTTACAGTTCTGAACAGCATCATGACTTAAAAAGTTACAGAACTGGAATATGGCATGGGGGGGGGGCGCAAAAGTGAACAGGAAAGCGGTGAAGAGGAAAGATGGCAGGGGAGTGAGAGAGGGAGGAAGACCCAGAGAGAGAGAATACGTGTGTAACGACAACATACTGTGTTGAGCAGAGGCTTTTTAATAAACTGCTGGGGGATCACACACAATATTCAGCTTTACTGAGAATATGTCCCACTGGCCTTCATTAAATCAAAGACTCTTGTTCTGGTCTTGTGCAGAATCTCACCCTACAGATCCATGAAGCACTATAAGAAGAGGCTTTCTGCCATGGATGCACTTCCAAAGCAGCTGCTCACTAATTCTAATAAGTCACAATGAAATCCTGTTTTCATTTTTTACCCATGTCATGAAACAAGAGGAGAAGATCAGTTGAAAGTGTGGATTAAGAAACACTTGGATAAAAATGTTACTTCTGTGTGATCCATAATATGATCCATACTTTACAATGTGACTAATGATACAATGTCATTTTGTAGCGTCAAATAAACCACCAAGGGTAGCATTCGTAAGGTCTAAATGAAATCTACATAAACCTTTTATGACGGCTGACGTCAAACTAATCAAACATTTATGCGACACTTGTCAGTTTAATTTCACTTCACTTCACAGCGTGTAAGGACAGCAAACACATACGCGTAAACACATGTGTATATAAAACCTTTTGTAGGTCTATTTCTTAAAAGTGAATGCAGACTTCATATAGCTTTATGAAGGCTGCCCTAAAGTAGGATGATATCAATTTTATAGTAACAAGGAAATCTAAACTTTGAGTGATAAGACTTTGAGAAGTCAGCAGAGACCTGTGCTATATTGCCACATTTTGAAGATGTTGAGATGAAAGTAGCATTGCATTCCACAATAACTCGGACTGTGGCCTCACTGCTAGGATTTACAACACCTCTCTAGAGTTTTGCAATATTGATTTGAATAAGCCCATTAAGATGCACCTCCAAGAGACTTTTGGACTTCACTGGTCCAATTCTAGTCTAGTAAAGCTCTGAGGAGTGCCATGAGAACCAAATCCACTCTTTCAACCTTGCTCAGAGACCCAGAGGCCATCCATAAAGCATAAAGGCCAGTCTTTTTTGGATGTTCTTCTGCAGCTCCATGTCTTTACATCATGCACACACAGCATATTCAGAGGCTGAAAAGATATGCCTTATCCATACTTACATCTCAAAGTGTGCACCTTCGATTGGCGAGAAATTTCTCAGACCCAAATGCAGAATTCTGGGGACTTTAATGGTGTGAAAAAAAAGCTGTCTCAAGGAGGGTCGCAGCTAATCCAAATAAGCACAGAAAAAAAACTCTACTGGCAGTAGCTATTCCTCCTGCTGGCTCCAGGGATGACGCTCAGAGACAAAACAAAGTATGTGAAGGCTGCGCCAGGCTCTAACCCTCAGCACCACTTTCTTTGGGATCTGGATGAGGACAGAGTGTGCTCATGGTGCGACAGGAAGTGGACGACACCCCCCACCACTGAGGGCCACTTCCAGCCCTGTTTCCCATGGCGATTAGCTAGTGATATAACTGGAGAAAGAAAATCAATTCACTCTCACTGGGCTTCCAGGAGCTAAAGAGCCTGCTTATGTCTCTCTTTCTCGCACTGACACCTTTTCACTTACTCCTATTCTCTTCATACTCCCCAGTTTATTTGTCAGTCAATTCTATACATGTACACGTTTGCAAAAGCCTTTTGGGAAGAAAATGCATACCTCAAGAAATCTTTTCATTATAAAAGACTCTTTAAAATAAATAGAATATATAATAATATAGCCAAATTACAAAGAATGCATCACATACAAAGTTAAAGGAGAATATATGACAAGTCTATCTCCACTGAAAAACAAATACTTTTATTGCATTAGACTTGTAATTCCGATGCAAAATTAACATAATATAAAAAGGATAAAAAGGAATATAAATATTGTTTCCCATGCATTATTTTGGTAGGAGTGTGTACTACTGATAGTTTACTCTTTAAACTATTAGTATAACGGTTTACTGTGCATGAAACAATGCTTCTGTTAAAAAAAATAAGAATATTTTGAGGAATGTACAAGGCAGAGACTAGTAATAAACATTTAGATGCTGAGATACATCTAAATATACAGCAAACTCTCTTACTTTCAGACTGTGGGAATCTATGTTTGGTAAAAACAGCTATGGAACAGCTACATGTGGAGTGACTGACTAGAGAAATGCAATGACGTACTGCAGGATTTTTGTGGCATGCGGCACAATTTTGAGGTATTTCAGACATTCAACTAAAGCAATTTATTTAACTACAAAAGTTGTCTTGGGCACCCAGTGGTTATAAATTACTTAATGTCATATAACTGGAGACATTTACCAAACCAGATCTGTGAATATCAAACCCTGGGCTTTCTGAAATAAACATTTATATATACTGACTTCAGTGTAAGTCAATAAATACTCATATATTTCTTTTTAATTAAAAATTCTAATATTTTTTAAATGATCTCTTTGGCCCAGTATTGTATAACTGGTCTGTTATTGTGGTCGATAACAGCTATGATTTGAAGCCTTCGTTTTATGAAAAAGGAGAATATTTCATCCTCAAACCAGTCATTTTCTACTAGTGAATCAAACGACAACATAAAACAGGATTTCCTGACTTCTTCCTTCATGACGTCTCCTCACTTCCACATCATAACCATCCCAGATCCGGAACACCACATATGCATGTGTCTGATATTAGTTTGGCTCTACTGAATGAGTGTATTTCACACAAACACACACACACACACACACAAACACACACACACACATACACACACACATACAGAAAAAGAGAGAGAGAGAGAGAGAGAGAGAGAGCGAGCGCAAAAAACAGGCTGGGGGGGGTCAAGAGAGAAAGTGTTGCAAATGCATCATACATAATTCATCCCCATTTCAATGAAGAAGGGGATTTTGGGTGCAATTATTTCTCATGTGCAAACTCATATGTAAGCGCACACACTCACGCTCAAATTATGCACACAAATTTTAAAAGGGCTGTCAAAATTCACATGTCACGTTACACACAGAACCAGTGCAGTACTGCACCCTCATCCTGTTTTTACAGCCTCTGCTGTATCTGTCAAGGGGGGAGAGAGAGAGAGAGAGAGAGAGAGAGAGAGAGAGAGAGAGAGAGAAAGAGATGGGGAGGGAGAGAGAGAGTAAGTGAAAGAGAGGGAGAAAAAGGGAGAGAGAGCTTTAGGGAGGGAGATGGAAAGGGGGGAGAGGGGGTAAGTGAGAGAAAGAGGGAGAGAGGGTGAGAGAGAGTAGGAGGGAGAAAGTAAGAGAGAAAGAGGGAGCGGAAGAGAGAAAAAGAGGGAGAGACAGTGATAGAAAGAGGGAGAGAGAGAAAGAGATCAATTGTGTGTGTGTGTGTGTGAGTGTGTGTGTGTGTGAGTGTGTGTGTGTGTGTGTGTGTGAGTGTGAGAGAGAGAAAGAGAGAGAGAGAGAGAGAGAGAGAGTGTGGGGAGCAATGTGATAACCATGGTTTCTGGGATCAAAGTGCTTTTCTAATAGAGCTGCTCTCAGCCACAAGCAAAGGACCCTACCCAGCACGTATTTTGCTCACACACACACACACACACACACACACACACACACACACACACACACACACACACACACACACACACACACACAGAGAGAGAGCGATAGAGAGAGAGAGAGAGAGAGAGAGAGAGAGATCAGTAATGACTGTAGTTTGTTGAAGACTGCAGTATGTTTGTGTGTTCATGATCAACAGGATTTCAGCATCAGTGTTAACAGCTGTTTTCAGAAAGTGTTTTATCAGTGCTATGAACATTTGCACCACCTTGGATTGAGAAGCGCTGGATACAAAAATAGAACAAAATAATTATTATGAAATGAGAGATCAATGAGTTACAGGACCACAGGAACAGTCCCACTGCAATTTTATCCTGCCCCAGCAAGACTGGCGCATTATATCTGGAAAAGATTAAGCATCTATATAGACCTGCGTTTGGTGAGGCTCTATATTTACACATTTAAAAAGTGCAGGACATATCAAACAGTAATCAGTTCTTGAGGTTGTACTTGAAGCATAAAAATAAAGCTTAAGAATCTGAGTGACTCTGACCAGAGCAGAATTGTAATGACTAGAAAACTGGGTCAGAGCAACTCCAAAACAGAAGGTCTTGTGGGGAGATCCCAGTATGCAGTGGTTAGTACCTACAAAAGTGATGCAAGAAAAGACAAATGGTGAGATCGTTCAGAGCCCAAGGCTCTTTGATGCCTGTTGCCATCTGGTCCATTCCTAGTGTAGCACAAATTGCTGGCTATGATGGAAAGGTGTCAGAACACACAGTGCATCACAGCTCGCTTCATATGGGATGACTGTTAAAAGTGTCCATACTTGCACCTGTGCAGTGCTAAAAGGGCCTTCAATGGACATGTAAGCATCAGATCTGGGCCATGGAGAAATGGAAGAATGTGTACTGGACTGATTAATCATTTTTGTCACCTTTAGTAATGTCAGATGTGCATGTGTCACTTGGTTGGGTAAAGAACCCAGCAAGATGGACTATGTGATGTACTGGGCAACGTTCTGCTAGGAAACTTTGGGTCCTTCTTCTGGATGTTGCTTTGATACAAACCACCAACCTACATTTCTGCAGACTAAATTCATCCCTTCATGGCAATAGCAAACCCAAATGACGTCAGGATGCCCGAGCAGTCTAAGGCGCTGCGTTGAGCTCACAGTCTACCCTGGAAGAGTGGGTTTGAATTCCACTCCCCCCCCCCAATTCCACTCCTTTACATAGTCTTTGGGGCAGTGGTGGCCTAATGGTTAGGGACAAGGCTCCAGCACCGGAAGGTCATGGGTTTGAATCCCAGACCATTAGATTGTTCCAAGGTACCCTTGAGCAAGGTACCGTCCCCATCATTGCTCCCTGGGCACTTTAAACAGTTTCCCCCTGCTGCATGTGTGTATGGGTAAAATGCAGAGGTTGTGGTTCAGTGTGTGCTGTGCTGTGTTGCACAAGGACAAAAAAAGTCACTTTCACTTGTTTCACTTTCATTTTCACTTAATGGCTGTGACGTCATTCAGCAAAACAATGGGTCATTTCACACTGCGAGAATTTTCATGAATGGTTTTGTCTCGAAATTTCAAAACTTTCAATCCGATTGAGCATCTGTAAAGTTAGAGAAGCAAGGCTGCTTTGGTTTGGACATGTCCAGAGTAGAGACAAGGATTATTGGGAGGACGATGTTGAAGATGGAGCTGCCAGGAAAGAGGAGAAGAGGAAGACCAAAGAGGAGGTTTATGGATGTGGTGAGAGAGGACATGAAGCTGGTTGGTTTGAAGGACGAAGATGCAGTGGACAAGAAGAAATGGAGAAGGATGATCTGCTGTGCCGACCCCCAAACGGGAGCAGCCGAAAGAGGAACTAAGCTGTAAGTGACCTAATGTTTATTAAAAGCTATTCTACCTCAATTTATATTTTTTTGTGTGTGGTTAATTAATCTTAAGCAACAATGAAAACAGCAGTTAAATCTATTTCCCCTGATCTTCACAGACACCAATCTGCAAGCAGATGCTTTTTCACTTTCTGTAACAGCACCATAAACCAATAACAGTTAAAACTGTTATTTCTGTCCCCTTGTCAGAAAAGGACAACCGACCGAAAATAGCACTTCCCAAGCAAGATAAATGTCCTGCTAAGAGACGGCTTGCTACCTGAGATTTGGTCAGTGTTACACCACGCTGTCTTAGTCCTGTTTGACTCAAAACACCAGAATAGCTCAGCTGTTCTCCTCAAAAAACTAATGTGAGGCAAGTAAAGCTAACGTCACTAGGCTGTGCTAAACTGCCTCAATGAGTACACTTCATTTTAGTCTAGTAATGTCTCAGCATATTTTTCGTCTTTGAATAAATGATCTAAGCTGTTTGAAATTCAAGTATGATCTACAAATAAGTTGTAGTACAGTAGCAGTAGTACAACCACATGTTGAGAGTAAATTTCATGATTTCCTATCTGAGGACAGTTTAAACACTCATCCACTTCCAGGACCACAAGCGAGCTGGTCTAAGCACTGTGCTGAAGAACAGAGTGTTCTGCTGATTTTCTGTTTTTCTCTCACTCTCAGAGCCAGATGAATTATTCATTTTGCCAAGCCCTACACCATTCTCTCTACACCCTTCTCTCCATCACTCACTCCCTCATTATATATCTCTCCTGCTGTTTCTCTTCAAACTCTGTTCACTCTGTTCAGGACACTAAACGACAAAACAACAAAAAATTCTGTCTGGTGCTTTAAAGTCCTGGACACACTGTCTCAGGTCTGGAAAGCCACTTATTGGCTCTCGTTGAAAAAGATCAGGTGAGATTCAAGCTGCCAGGGATGTCAGGTTGCATGTGTCAACATAGAAAAGAATATCCGATCAGTGATTTTGCAACACCTTCTCATGCGGTCGTATCAAGACCGGCTAAAGGCTGAAGTCACATAAGAAAGTAGTAGTGCGTGAAATCAATGGAAGCAGTCATATTTATGTGTTTGCTTATTTTAACACACCTGACTGGTTTATATGTCACTGTATACATCACTGTCATCATTCTGGTGTGTAGTGCACATGCCTTTAGACTGCTAGAAAACCAGCTCTCCCAGTGGAAGCCCACACAGACCTGAAGATAACATGCAAACTCTAAAACAGAGAATACCTTCGGCTTTCTGACCCAGATCCGTCTCGCTGTGAGGTGGCAGTGCTAATCACCTTGCCACCTCAGGCAGCACTGCTCTGCTACTGATGCTGTGCTGCTCCAAGTTTGGGCATAATTATGTACATTTTGTATGTTTTAGAGTGACATGAGAAAGATGCCAAAATAAATCACTCTAGATGACTTAATCAGCGTGTTTACCATGTTTATGAGCTCTTTGGCAATTAAAACTTCACAAGGCAGAGGCAGCATAAGCAGGATCTAACAAATTGGGTAAAGAAAGCACAGCGACATATATAGAGCTGTCCAAAAATCTGAAGCCACTCTTCTTTTATATTTATAATATAAATTCAGCCTGTCTTTTTTGGCATACTGAGTAGATCCAATTATAGAAATGGGAACAAATGTGTTACTGTGAGAGGTTGCAAAAAGCCTAAAGGTGCTAGGTGGTCAGAAGGTTGTGGGTTTGAGTTTCAGACCAGTGGGTTGCCCTGAGGTACCTTTGAGCAAGGTACCATCCCCATCATTGCTCACTGGGTGCTGCTCCCTGCTGCACAGTGTGCATTTGAGGGGGTTAAAAGCAGAGGCTGCATTTCGTTGCATTTCACCGTGTGCTGTGCTGTGATTCACAATGACACAGTCACTTTCAATTTCACTTACTGTATGGGACACTTACAAATATAAATGTAAACCATCAAGATAATGGACCCAAGCAATAAGGTTTCCTATGTGAACACATTCAAAAGTGATGAATTGACAGATATACCATATAGAACAGATATGCCAACACACCTCTGTGTTGACATCCATGCCGGCTTCCAGCAGCGCCTGCACAGTGGAGTTGTGGCCGTTGCGAGCAGCCAGGTGAAGCGGTGTGTGTTTGGACGCATTGAGGCTCATGAGATTGGGGTGCGCGCTCAGCAGCATGCGCACCACCTGCAGCCGTCCGTACAGTGCCGCAAGGTCCAGAGGAGTCTCCCCCCTGCTGTTCCTCATGCTGGGGTCTGTCAGCTCCTGCAGCAGCACACACACCACCTCTGAGTGACCGTACTGCGCCGCACAGTGTAGAGCCGTCTCCTTCTCATGGTTCTGAAACACAGAGAGTAGAGGTGCTGGTCAAAAGCTTGGATACATTCAGATTCCGCTTTTATTTAAAAACCTTGTAAAAATAATTTAACTGACAGTGACCCAAAAATGCATCATTTATTGTGTATGCATTTTTACACATGATTTACATGCTCCACTTTATTTGTTTATGCGCAGGTGATGTTCATCAATGACAAATGACATTAAAGTAGATTAGATTATCAATATTATCAAAAGTATCAAAGAAAAACGCTCAGAAGGTGAAAATCCCACAGTGATTAAGTTCCATGGTCCAAAAGTGCATTTAACTTCCTTACAAAAGGAAGTCTCTAAATGTATGTTGCGGAGAAAACCTCCATAAAGTCAGTACCACCACCAAGATGAAGTTTTGAAACATGAACAGACAGTTTAGTTGCCCAACTTTGCAAACACCTTTCCATAAAAATGCATTTACATGCATTCAAACTTCACTGGAACTTTATGCATATTGATTATCCTCGGTACATAAGTTTACATCTCATGACTCGGCATCCAGAAGAACTTGTGAAAGTAGGAGTCACAGGCACAGTTCCTTACAGGTTCTTTTGGAGTAATTCTAGTGTAGGGTTGCACTGGTAATAACAATACATGCCTCTGTCTGTGTGTGTGTGTGTGTGTGTGTGTGTGTGTGATTATTTAACATTGCAGAGAGAAGGCAACAGTGTATTAGTGTGTTCAATGGGAAAGCAGCTGTGAAAGGCAGGCAATGACTGAGCAAACTGCAGCAAGTGGCTGATTTAACTGAAATGACTTATTTTAATTAAATGAGTTCCTTAATTAGCCAGATGATTTAGAGCACAGATAAGAGCCTCCTGCAGAGAAAGAGCCATCTCTGGAGTTACAGCTCACACTCACACTCTCTCTCTCTTTCTCTCTCACACACCCTCGTTCTCTCTCTCTTTTTCTGAAGGCCTCCTGTAGGCTATTGTCCTTGATGGCCTTGTTCTTTCTCCTTTACATGTTCCAATCTCACCTGTGAACATACACTTACAGCGGCATGTGCATCACATTAAAACACTTTTTCATTAAATTTTACTCTGAAAGTTGCATTAAAGGGCTTTACTGGAGCTCCAAGCCGAACAATAGATTTCAGAAAGGCTGCGCACTCATTTAATGCTAGAAAAATCGGATACAGGGAAACCCAGCTTAATGACAATAGGTCACCCATGACCTAACGTGCGTATTCCTCTCACACCAGTGAACAGCAGAACACCTGGCATGGGTTTTCTTCTTTTAAGAGTATTTTTTTAATAGTAACTTAAATAGTAACTAATGGAAGAAGAGAATGTTCTTTCAAGAAAACCATTAGGCGCCTAATGATACTATTCATAACCACAACGAGAGCCAGTGAGCAGATTCGTCTATTTACACTCTTAATGAAAGAATTAACTGTAAAGCCTGATTCTATATGTACTGCACTGATGCTACACAACAAAATTAAACCAGTTACATTTCAGCTCTGCCGTATCTCACCTCTGTAAAAGAGAACAGCCTTGACAATTTCTTCCAACTCTGATGCCATGAGATTAGACCCCCCAGTGTGTGTGTGTGATAAACATTAAAGCTAGCATACCAGATAAAAACAGAAGTAAACTAGAACATCACATCAACACATTCTCAAACTTCTCCATTTTTCTCACTATATGTGCTTCCTTTCTTATGCTGCTGATGTCGGCCAAAGTTTGCTTTGTGGGTGTGTTTTCACACGTGGATGTGTACACTGTGCAGCAAAACGGGAAAAATATACGCTGTATACAGAATGTAGCACTACTGTGTTTCAAATATGAACCACAGTTAAAGGTTTATACATTTCATAGATACACATTTTTGTGTATACACACACAAACACACACACACACACACACACACAAACACAACATGCTTTATTACATCATAATTACAGGCAATTAAAATAAACATTACAAACAAATTCCTGGGAGTTAACTCATGATATCAAATGTGTACTGGAAGCTTTGCAGAACATGACATTTAGATATGCAAATGAGGTAATATGTAAATATGCATCATTTTGCATAATTTCATGTTATTGTCAGAATAGAAAGAGCCCTTTTGGTTTGTTTAGAAATGAGCTAGTAAAATGTTAGGAATGCAGATATTCTGGAAGCTGAGATTGTTGGCTCTGATTGAGAAAAAAAGCTGAGTTTTCAGGATTGGCCTCACCACCCAATGAGAGCTCAGAGAGCATGTGCCTTTTTATGTTGTTATTAGTGGTCTTTAAAAGGAAACGGACATTTTTATTATTTTAGGAAACAGGCTCGGCAGTGCTATCTAATATGGTCTGGTTGTGCTAAGTGTAGTGTCAGGCCTTTGTAAAGTTCAGAAAATCACAGCTCAGTTGTTTAATTGTTCAAATGTTACTTGTCGCTAAATCACAACTAGAACGTCTGCTTCCAAAGGAGACTCACCATGATGCTGTCCAATCATGATTCAGTACAAAGACAATAACAAGCTTTTTGTGGTAGCGGTGGTCTTGTAGTTTATGGAAGGTTGTGGGTTTGTGTCTCAGAGGTACCGTTCCCATCACTGCTCCCTAGGTGCTGGAAATGGATGCTTACTGCTCCACAGTGTGTGTCAGTCTGTGTGTGTGTGTGTGTGTGTGTTAAAAGCAGAGGCATTTAATTGCAGTTCACTGTGTGTTGTATTGTGTTTCACAATGACAAATAGTTACTTTCACTTCATCATTTGCTCATTTAAGAACAGAATCAACATTTCTTCCAAAAAATATAAAATGCTTTATTGCTTATAATTATAATTCACTTTAATAGATCATAACATTCCCAGACTTGATGCCTCCTTCATTGCCTTCAAACTAATGCTTCGTGACATACTGATACATATTTACAACCCCATTCCAGATCAAATCAAAAGCTGTAAGACGGAAAGGGTGTGTGGTAAGGTACGTCTTGTTAGCCAGGTCTGAGCAGGTCCACACACAGTCCCACTGCTGCAAAATTCTCACACACAGCTGACAGTGTGAAGACTCCTGGTGCACCGAGAGAGGATCTGAGTGCAGCGACTTGCCCAAATAAGGAATGCTTACCCACAAAGCCGGATGCTGCAGCGGTCTCACGAAGAAACACATGGTTTTACTTATATGAACACAGAGGCCTGTCATACTACTGACCTCAGGTCAGTATGAAATAGAGCAAAAGCCTCTACAAGAATAGGGTGCCACTTCCCAGATAAAAAAAATGACAATTAGAACCATTAGGATTCAACCCTGATTGTTTTGTTTCTTAATAGTCAACATTACAGATCACAATTTTCCCACAGAACATCTTTACATCCCAATAAAAATGTTCAAATGCATCTAGATTCAGCCCTAGATCGCCTGTAAAACTAACAATAAAAACTATAACTAATAAACACAAAACACCATAATTAACAACTATTACATCATTCAAACTACCAGGAAACAAAAAAACTGTCTAATTATGATGTAACAATGCAAAACAACAGCATCATTTCAAATAGACACTCTAGATATCTAGTGCAAAGGCTTCCAGCATCATCAACAACCCCGTCCAGCAAACACACACACAAACACAAAAACACACACACACTCCCCTTGCACCTCAGCTTTAGTGTGGTTAGTAGTGCAACCATATGGACATAATCCACATTTATCCTCATTAAAAGTTTGTCCAAATAATCGTGAAAAGACTGAACCATGACCTCAGTGCCAAGAATCAAATCTATTACTAAAATATGTTCATTCACTGCTTGTTCGTGTGGGTGTGTGTGTGTGTGTGTGTGTGTGTGTGTGTGTGTGTGTGTGTAAGGGAGATAAATAGGGGGGATGTGAATATATTCTCTTGTGAGTTGGGGGGGCTGGAGGCAGAGGGAACGGCATAACCTTTCCATCTCGTTCAGCCAGAAAACAAAACATTCCTGCGTCTCTCTTTCTCTCTCTCACACACACAAACACAAATGAGCACACACGCACGCACACTATCTCACTCTTTCTCTTCTTACTTCTCTCTCATCTTACTCCCCTATTTTTGAACTCTCTTCCTTCTCACTTCACTTTTCTCTACTCACTCTCATTCCTTCTCTCTCCTCACGCCTGTCTTTGTTTCAGTCTCCTTTCTCGTCTCTCTCTCTATCCTTCTTTGTTTTCAACCTCTTCTACTCTCTTCTCAATCCTGTCTTTCTCTCTCCTCTTTGTTCTCCCACTCTTTCTCTCTTCTTCTACTCACTCTCTCCTTCTCCATTTTCTCTCTGTGTTACGCTTTGGTTCAACAGAGGAAATGGGAAAAGCATGACAGAAATGTAAAGGGCAGGTTTTCTTTCTATCAGTGGAGATAAGTGTGACCTGTGAGGGTTAACTCCTCTGCCCAGCGCTGAGCTCTGTCTGTCAGTAAAACATCACCACACATCAATTCACGTCACGCCCTTCATTCCAGTCCTCTGACCACATTATAGGGCCTTCTACTCAAAACCTCCAACCTTCTTTTCGGTGATCACTCTTTTGTAGAACCTCAGTACAGACCACACACACAGTCTCTATTTATCTGTGTACACCATTCGCTGTCTCACATGGTGAAATTTAAAACGGAGCTGAAAGAAGTGTTTTTGAAGGATTTCGTTGTAAGAAGGCATTTTACAGCGATGCTGAGAATCACTTCATAGAGGACGATTCAGATTTATTCAGCAGAAAAAGGATGAGCGCAGTCGTTTAATGACCCTTTCTCCTGCAGGCAGAGATTCACTGCTCTCTACCTCCCCTTTCACACCATATTATTCTGTGAGCCACAAAGTATTAAACCATTAAACAAAGCCACACAAATGAAAGGTAAGATTATTGTTTTAAATGGTGCAGGGATGAACTGAAACATCTCTTTGGGATACTCCATGTGAAGAATGGAAAAGACATTGCCTTGATCTTGATCTGATTTTCTTCACATTTCTAATGCGCATTCAACAGTGAGTTAAAGACTTAACGTGAGCAGGGCAGCAGTTCACTTACATGATCATACCTGAGCAGTGTTTCCCCCTCTCATTAATCAGCCTAAGCTCAAGAGCCTGGATGATATGCAGGACATATCTAGCAATGTCAACCAGCATCAGCTCGACCTGTTCATACACAGCTCACATAGAGAAAGAAACCTGAGGCTTCACAGTGAATAAGAAAACATAAACATAATGCAGCATAAAGAGCTATAATGTTATGATGTGCACACTTCTTATTGTACAACTTATTTTAGCCAGCGCTGTAAAAAGTGGCTCTAATTATGTGATTTGAACACAAATGATGTGTTTTTTTTCTGCACTGATAAGCTCTGCGTTGAAAAGTATTTTTTCAAAACTGATAATTTATTTTTTTCCCTTGAACATTAGAATAAACTTGGAACAGATATAAGGGGTTAATAAGGGACTAAAATCAGCAACAAAAGACATTGTTTGAGTTCTTCACACATACAGGCCAGTATTTAGATTGATGAATCAATGGCTTGCCGATTAATTCTCTTGTTTTGGAGCTCTGTGCATAGAGATGACTACAGACAGCATGGAGATATCTCTTCAAATCTCTTCAAATGAGTGGTAGAAATCTTGACCTTTCCTACAGTGTAAATAATGAGCTATGTGTATTATCTAGCCTGACTTGACATCTCGGCAGGTGGTGACTGAAACATCCAAAGGGCAAAGGAACAATTTCAGCTCTCAGGGACAGGAGGACAGATTTACTCCAAATTATTTATTTATTCAAATCCCATTCAAATGTCGGGACCCGAAGCAGGAATTACTAAATATAGGGGTTCACATGGATTTTTATCAACGAATTTGGTTATAAAGCATTTCTTCAGAAAAGGAAATGTTGTATTGCCTGTTTAAGACCTTATTCATCATTTACTCTTCTTAGTCAGACTAATGTATTGCATTGTCTTAGATGAAGATGCTGCATCAACCATCCATGGAGAACATTTTCTTAAAACAGCAAGCTTACGGGGTGGGTCCGACCACAGACAAGTAGAAGCATCCATGTGGAAAGTAAAGCTTGAAGAGCTCCTTTACTTCAACAAGTAACTGTATGGAGGCCTCTTAGTGGCGAAGATGCACAGACCCAAAATTACTTTGCAGACTAAGGCTCACTATAAATTAGATCAACAGTGATCCAGTATGTTTACTGCAAGTCATACCACAAGACAATACACACTTATTTCAGGCTCTGAAAGAAAACGATGAAGAAACTGTGCTCGTATCTGCTTGTAGAATGTTTTGCTTGGAAGAACAATGGATAAGCAGCAAAAATGACAATTTTGGACTCGTTCATGGCTGGAAAAAAGAGGGCAACATGGAAAGGTCATTTTCAAAAATGAGCTTGAGGTTACGAGGTAGCTAACTCTGCCATTTCACATCAGGCCACATTTTATGTGAAGCGAATGCTGAGTGAGGTTATAGTACAGAAGAAAATACCAGACTTGAGAGGTCAATGTCTAGACACACGAGATGCATCTAGATATGGAGTCTAAAACAATTAACAGCTAGCAAAAAAAAATAAAAAATCACCAATTCTAACTTCTAATTCCTAGAAAGTGAGTTCATGCAGTTATTCATATATGAATTGCCTAATCATTGGTCACAGAGTGAATTCTCAGTGAACACACTGGTCAGCTCTCTAATGTACAACTGCACCTTGTCCAACACTTTTTTTCTCACTGCTTTGGAACTGAATTACAGGAGATGATAGGCAATAAAGGACACTACACTACCCACAAAAATCAGCTATCGGAGGTACCTCACAGCAGGCAGCATTACACATAAACAGCCTGACTGACAGCATGTGATTGTTTCAAACACATCCCAGCCATAAAAAGAATTTGCAGGTGAAACCAGAGCTTTCTAACACTCACTCAGTCTAGTGGTGAAGAAAGAGGATGCTGCTCTAGTGTTGGGCTAACGCTGTTGGATGCTGTGTGCTCCAGTTTCAGAACAAGCTTGAGCTTGTAAAGGCATTCTACTCACAAATCATCTGAATGATGGATGCAGAAGAATGATAAAGCAAAGCTCCACTCTGCACTCGAAGTTGAAATGAAGTTGTAGCTGTAACTGGCTGTATCTTTGTTTTATTTTATTCAGTGGTTAAGAGTGCAATTGTAACATTTTAGGTTTTATTAGATGTACGTTCTTCTGTAGAAATGATATGTGACAGATGGGTAACAGCAAAAGTGAACAGAAAGGTTTACAAGACAGTAGGGAGATCAGCTATGCTATACGGGTTGGAGACAATGATGCTGACGAAAAAGACAGGTAGCAGAACTGGAGGAGTTGAAATGCAAACATTTTCATTGGGTGTGATGAGGATAAACAGGATTGGACATGTCCAGAGGAGAGATGAGGATTATATTGGGAGAAAAAGGTTGAAGATGAAGCTGCCAGGAAAGAGGAAAGAAGGCCAAAGAGGAGGTTTATGGACGTGGTGAGGGAGGACATGCAGGCAGTTGGTATGAAGAAGGAAGATGCAGATGACAGGAAGAAATGGAGACGGTTAATCCACTGTGGCGACCCCTAAACAGGAACAGCCGTAAATAGGAGAACATGCTGTTCTGAAGAAACAGAATATTGCTAGAAATAGCATCTGCATTTAGGATTGGTTGGCGGCACAGTGAATAGTGCTGATGCGTCACAGTGAGATGGTTCATGGTTGAGTTCCCACCCAGGTCCTTTCTTTGTAGAGTTAGTTGTTATCCCTGTGTCTGATTAGGTTTCTTGCAAAGGTAGTGGTGGTGGTCCAACTTTTGATGTATATATACTATGTTTATATATATATATATATATATATATATATATATATATATATATATATATATATAAATAAAATAAAAGGGGCCTAGATAAAGGGGTACCAACCACTCAGAGTTCAGCATCACCAGTAAACAAATCACCTGATCATCTGGAATCATCTGCACCCGTTTCGTCCCTGCTTCATGTCTTAAGTTAGATGCTTTTTTCTGCTTGAATGATTCATACATAGATCACTGTGTGGCTCAAGAAAAAAAAAATAATTTTTGCTTTTGCAGCAAAATATATACACTCCTTGATCATATAATAGCATTTTTGGCCACAAGGCCCCCACTGCTAAAGTGCACCATTTACAGATGCCTACACTCCCACATACAGTGTTAAGACCGATTAAGAAAAGGTCGTATTCGTTCTATTACATATTTTATTATTAGCTGTTAAGTGACCTTGCTGTTAAGTCCACAGCATACTAAAAAAAGCTCTAATATGTTTTATATTAGATATATCTTTATATTCTCCATAGAAACCCAGCCTACTCTGTAAAGCAAGCCCAAACATGCAGCTTAAACAGTATCACAGAGAGGGGAGACAGATGCAGCTCTTAATTTCATTGCAAGTAGAGGGCGGTGTTTTAAATTGTGAAAAGATCCTAATAACAGAAAAATAGTGTGTCTGTTCTCTCCCGGCTTCATAATGTGCAGCTGTGCCTGAATTGCTGGCTCTGATTCAGCTGGAATTATCTTCGGCTTAGTAACCAACACACTATTCTCCCTTCTCCATAGATCTTTCTCCTGGGGAAAGATTCTTGTGTCTTCCATCTCATCAAATGGATCCATCATTAGATGAACCACTGTAAACCACATATACACACGTGTGTGTGTGTGTGTGTGTGTGTGTCTGTTACTAACCAGTTATTCAAGTCTGCACACTGTTATGAGAAGAAAAGATGAGGAAACGTAGAAAAATGAAAGTGTTCGCATATATAATGCCATAGGAAAGGACAGCAGTGAGTTGGGTTAAAGGTGAGCCTGGTTTAAAAGCAGAAAACTGGCAGATATGAGCAGTGCTTGGGGCGTCACCACCTCTCTCTACAGGAAAACAATGGCGGAAAGCAATAACACTGTCAGCACCCTCATGTTTGTAGATAAAGGATGTCATACAGCGTCAGAAAGCAAGACTGTGAGAACTTTCTGGCATTCCTGTAGCTCTAGTGCAAAGCTAAAGAAAAATTCCAAACCCCAATCGTGTCTGACTGAATACATGGACCAAGAGGTTCCAGGTTCAAATCCAACCTCCAGTACCACCATCAGTGGGTTCCTTAGCAAAACCCTCAACCTCAAGTTGCTCCAGGGAGACTGTCCCTGTAATCAAGAGCGTCTGCTAAATGCCGTAAACATAAATGCAGACGTTGCCAAGCAATCACTTTAAGATAAATAACGAAGGTAAACACAGTAGCTGTAATGGAAGGAAATCTTTTTCCTCATAGAGTGGAAATTCAGTGGAACACAGTTGTCCATGTCCTAAAGTGGCCCGGTCTGTCCTAATCCCTCTCTCTCTCTCTCTCTCTCGTGCTACTGAGTGCTGAGAGAAGGATAATCAGTAATTCTGGATGGCAAGAGCTTTCCATTTCAGTATTCAGACGTGTTGCTCTCTGCACTGAAGATGAAGTGAGAGAGTTGATTGATTTTCTGTCTCTGAGGCATTTACTCATAGTGTAGCACTGAAACGCACTCACAGTCAGTAGACATATCAAAGATGTGCATATGCAAAATGCCATCCCGTCAGCAAGCACACACAAGTGCACACACACAGTGTGAATATCTGTAGCATTGTCTACCTCTGGGCTATTCAGCTAATTGAGTTCACAAGCTCAATATGCTCTGCACACCCTTTTCTATGTCCTTTGTATTTATGCCCACATGTCTGTGTGTTTGTTAGACCAAAAGTCCCAGGATAATAACTATCAAACGGTTAGACCTAAATGATGGCCTTATAAAAGGGAAGTAAACAGAAGCAGTGATTTAAAGGCAGCGGCACTCCACAAGAATATGAGAGTAATATTTATATACAAGTGATGCACACACACCATGGATTACAACATAAACCTCACTGCTGTATAATAATTACCAAGCCACTGCGTGTGAGAAAACAAGAATTTATGTTTCTATTATCTTATTCAAAGAGCTTCTTCAACCATGGGATTTATTTTAACGATAAAATATGAGGAGTACAACACGTTTCTCTCACGCATATACATGTTTGGTATTACTGTATTTGTAAGGACTTTCCACTGACATGTGTTTTGTGTAAATTGTGTAAACCTAATTCTGAAAAATGCTACACACAAACTTTACTCTAACCCTAACCTTAGCAACCAAAGGGCGTTTTGTGTGAGGACCAGCAAAATGTCCAATATAATGGGATTCCTTTCATTAAATAAAGGATTGGTCCCCACAAAGAGAAAAATACAAATGTCCATGAACACTGAGCAAGAGCTGCTGTTGCTTAGTTTCTCTTGGATGGTCTGTGTGGCTTGAATTACTGTAAAAATCCTACAGATAAAGTAACTGATCACTCCAGCTTTCTCTTGCGTACACAACACACACACACACACACACACACACACACACTGAACAATACAGCTATGTTCATGAAAAGTGATAATTAACTTTGTGTTTTGTGTTCCGTGTGTGTGTGTGTGTGTGTGTTTGTGTGTGTGTGTGTGTGTGTGTGTGTGTGTGTGTGTGTGTGTGTGTGTGTGTGTGTGTACCTGTTCGTTGACTCTGCAATGGGAAGGGCCATGGTGTATGAGAATCCGGACGATGTCCACGTCTCCCCTCCAGGCAGCCAGATGTAAAGGAAAACATCCTTTACTGTCAGCCACATTAGTGGACGCTTCAAACTGTAACAGCTTCAGCACCACATCCCTGACACACACAAACACACAAAAGATTGAGACAGGAAGTTACAATCACAACTAGAACCAGAACTACATTTTATACACTGATCAGATACCGACACAGATCATGTGCCATTAAGGAAGGTTTACTTCTTAGGTAGCCTTTGTTTTGCCATATATGGCAGATATTAACTGATTTCAGCTACTGGAATTATTATTGTTTCGTTAGTGCCCAGATAACTGTGTTATATATTTTCTTTTAATTTTAGTACTGGGCCCTGTTGCCTCTAAAGGAGAAGGTTCTGGATTGTGATACCAGGCAGTACGGCCTGGGTCCTTTCTGTGTGGGGATTGCATGTTCTCCCTGTCTCTGCATGGGTTTTCTGCAGGTACTAGGGTTTCCTCCCAACGTACAAAGACATGCATGTCAGCTGAACTGCAGATGTTGATTGGCCCCCTAGATGTATCTGCCTGTGGAGCAGTATCTTGTCCAGGGTTGTTCTCTGCCTTTTACCCTGTAAATGCTGGGATAGACTCCAGCACCGCTGCAATCCTGGTTTAAATAAACAATTTGGATGGTGGGATGGATGATTTCCAGCACCCCTGTGACTCTGGTTTGAATAAGCAATTCAGATGATCAGTGGATGATTGGAGGGATGGATGGGTGGATGGAGAGATGGAGAGATGGAGGAATGGATGGATGAAAGAATGATCATAAATAAAGAAACATGTTAAAGAACATTTTTTCATTAACTGTTGTGCAAACCTACTTATTGACTTTAAAATGTACAGTACTGTGCAAAAGTTTTAGGCAGGTGTGAAAAAAATCCTGTGAACAAAGAATGCTTTCAGAAATGGAAGTGTTCATCAATTATTTTCATCAATCAACAAAATGCAGTGAAGGAACAATCAGTGTGACACTGATGATCATCAGTACCTGTTTGGTAAAACTGGTTGATCACACACCGACTATAATCCTACAGAATCCCTGACTTTGTGCAAGTGTACCTAGAAGAACTGATGCTGGTTTGAAGGCAAAAGGTAGTAACACCAAATATTGATTTGGTTTAGATTTTTCTTTTGTTCGCTCACTTTGCATTTTGTAAATTGATCAAAATAAACAATCATTATTTATATTTTTGAAAGCATTCTTTGTTTACAGCATTTTTCACACCTGCCTAAAACGTTTGCACAGTACTGTGTATAATTAAGTCAGACAGCACATGGAAAAAGTTTTACCTTAAATCTTGACTATTTATAGTGAACAATCGAGCCAGTCAAGTTCATAATCACATCTGTATGCTGTAATTAAAAACACTCTGTAAGTAAACAGTGGTACAGCCCAAGGAACGAGGCTCTCTCTGTAGCTTATAACTCAGGTTTCGGGTTTTGGCATTTTTCTTGAGGTTAACAGCAATCTTCTCAATACATTTCTGTAGCCTGGATTTGAGCAGGATGTTTCAGCTGATGGCTTTCTAGCAAACCTGACAACAGGTAATAGTTTGGCCTTGGAGTAGGTAAGGTTGAAGCCAATCAGATGGCAGGAGCTTTAGGTTTTTTCAGAACCGAAGAGTCAGAATCCTGCATCCCTATACTTTACTGTTACAGGATTGAAGGCAAGGCAAATATTACTTGCCCTGAGGGTGAACTGAGGGTAGTCAACACTCTTCAAATAAAAGTGCCCAGCAGGGTATTTGGAGAGATGCCCCAGAACAACTTTCAGCTCCATAAACTATTTCAATAGCTATTTCTGTTGTTCAATATTTATTTCCTTTGTTTCACAGACTGCCATGTAGAAGAAATCAATACATGAGTTAGAATTGTACTCACACATCAGCAATTGAACAGAAGTATCTTTGTGCTGAAACTAATCAATAATAAGCATCTATAAATCTCAACTGTGCACCGAATGAGCTTTTACACTCAGCCAGAAAAAAAATCATAGAGCTTTCAATAATATGGAAGACTCCTGCTCAGTAATAGAAAGCATGGTAGTTCAAAAAAGCCACAACTGTTCTCGATTTGCTGTAGACACGGACTCCAAACTCCTTTGGTGGCAGATTTACACCTGAGCCACTGCCACATTTTAAAAACAGATTAAATGGTGAGACATTTGATTGTATAGACATTTGTATATATTAATGAAAGTGAAAGTGACTTTTCTTGTCACTGTGAAACACAGCACAGCGCAGAGTGAGCCACAATGAATTACACCTATGCTTTTTACCCATACACACCATGCAGCAGGAGGCAGCGATTTAAAGTGCCCAGGGAGCAGTGATGGGGACAGTACCTTGCTCACGGATAGCTCAGGGCAACATACTGGTCTGGGATTTTTTTTTTCCCCCTTGAATCACATATCCAAGCCAAGAACCATTCAGGAACCTTTATTTTTCAAGAGTGGCCACAACTGACTGTGCGAGAGAAGAGGACTGGGCTTTGGAATGTCTTCATTAACTGTGACGTGAGTGGGACAGGTCTCGAGGGAGGTTATTTCATCCTTTTTTTGGAAGTGAGATACAGGATTTGAAGGAGCCAGGCACAATGCACAGGGCCAAGAATTGATTGAAAATCTCTGTGAATGCGGAGGCCAGCTGGTTGGCACAGGGTTTTAATGTGGCGCCGAAAAACAAGACCAGACAAAGACAAAGAGAGACACAAAGGCACAAACTGAGAGCATAAGAAAGACAGAAATGAAAGGAGAGAGTTTGTTTTTTCCCCTCAATTTGTTGTCCAGAAACTTTCACTTCATCTATAAAACAACATGGGAACTGTCAATGAATCAACAGAATTTCTGAAACATCTTAAATCAGTTATAAGAAGATCAGCAGCGCAACAGTTTGGTGAGAAAATTGCTAAATAAGACTTCATTCAACCTTTCTCAAATTTTAATGAATTTAACAGGTTTTTTTTTTTTTCCATACAGAAAAACATTTTAGTGGTCAATAACAGATTTAACCTTTCTTGATATGCCAGTCCTGCATTTGCTTGCTTTGCACAGAAACAGCAGTGGGTATTCCAGTGACTGGCAGAGAGAATGCAACCAGCGCAATCAGCTTTTTAATTTTAAATGCTAGTTTAAAATTTACACTCAGTTCAAATCCCAGACTAGTAGGTGCTCTGAGTTGCCCTTGAGCAAGCTGCCATCCCCATCACCATCCCCTGCTGCACGGTGCATATGGGTGTAAAGTAGAGGATGCATTCGTTGTGTTTCGTTGTGCGCTGTGTTTCTCAATGACAAATAGTCACTTTCACTTTCATTCTCAGTTCTTTTCCCATTAGGTGATTTTACGGTTAAAAATGTGGCTGCAATTATTGATGCAATGTAGCTTTGAAAGGCTTCTATTAAACATTTACATGTGAAGAAGATGGAAAGGGAGAATAAAAAAAATCCATTATGTGGTGATGGTGATCATTTTTAGAACTTAAAGAGACACTGATAAAAGCTCTGCTGCTACAGAGCAGATCTACTGCAGTGCTCTTATTATCTAATTATCTTATTGTCTTATTGCTCTTATTGTCTCTTTTGTCCTAGTGGTTAGGGAGTTGGCCCCAGGATCAAAAGGTCATGTGTTCAATCCCAGTCCAGAAGGTTGCCCTGAAGCACCCTTGAGCAAGGTATCGTCCTCATCACTGCACCCCAGGTGCTTTCAACAGCTGTCCCCTGCTGCACATGTTTGTGTGCTGTGCTGTTTTTCACAATGACGAGAATAGTCCCTTTCAATTTACTTTCACTTATGCACAAGCTACCATTCATCACGTTAGATGACTCAGTAATAGCTGTGTGTATGTGGTTGAGGTGTTTAAGTGTTACTGCTACACGGGACCTTTATCCTATTTGAGGTCAGGGTTACTGGGATGGTTATACGTATACAGAACAACAGTTCCGATCAGAAGCAGCTGTCCTTATTTTATCATAATTTAATTATTTATCTTAATTTGGCTGAACACTTGTGTCCTGTTGCCTGAATCTTTAACTTGGCTCAGGCACTAAAATGTGAATTTACAGCGAGCTAATTCAACACGTTTGAGGATTAGATTCTTATATTGCATGTTTAACTCTTACTCCTTCTCCAGCACTAATAATGGTGCTGATTTTTTTTTACGAGAAGTGTCAGTAAGCCTTGTCTGGGATGGAGAGGGTTCATCCAGAAGCAGAACAGGACTAACGACCAGTATCACTGCTAGATCCGGTTCCTTTAGGCAAAGACAGAAGGCTCTTGACTCCGGCACCAGAGCCCTCCAGTGGGCAAATGGGTGTCATCTCTGCGGTACTGCCATGAAGCAAAAGCCAAGGCAAAGCGAACATGGGCATCTGGTCCCCATTCACATGTCATTCACTTTCCCCCACTCAGTCTGTTGTGACAACTTTCTCAAACATCAACATCACACTTAGATCTAAAGCTAGCACTGCTAACTATTGCAGCACTCATTGCTAGACCTGATAAGTATGTTGCATTATATGAAAACTCCCTTCGCTGGCAAAAAGGGGAAGTGACAAAAGGGGAAACATCGCAACCATGAAAGTGAAAGTGACAACCCTTGTCATTGCGAGGTCACAGCACAGCACACGTGAACCACAATGAAATTGGACCTCTGCATTTAACCCATGCACACAAACACCGTGCAGCAGTGGGCAGCTACACCAAGGAGCAGTGATAGGGACGGTACCTTGCTCAGGGGTACCTCAGGGCAACCTATTGTGAGGGAATTGAACCCACGATCTTCCGATGCAGGGCCAACTCCCTAACCACTAGGCCACTGCTGCCCCATAGAAATGAAGAAAATCGTGAGGTTACAGTTGTCCTTTTCCATTCTGAGAAACACAATCTACTGAAATCAGCAGTCGCTGCTTCATTTCATACATAACATTGACAACATAGCTACTCTTCCCACAGTAATTAAATCATCATCCATCACATGTGAGCTTCATGTATGTAAATAGCCTTGCTTTAATGCTCAGTGTACAGTTACATCTTCCTTTGCACTTACTTTCACTGAAACATAAAAAATTTGAAGACGCTTTAAAGCAAAATTTAAGAAAATAAGAGTCTAAATTGCAGCTGATCCGGGAATCATTCCACTCTGACTGGAAGGACAGCTATAGAGACCACAGTGAGGCACTTTCTTTTAAAGCTTTAACCTCAAAGCTTTTTAAATTAGCAGCTATTGAGCCTCTGATCAGGAAACTAAATTGTTAGTGATCAACTTACAGACCTATTTCTAATGAAATATTTATATCTAAGATTTTAGAGCCAACAGCTCTTTTCAAATTTGTAACACATGCAAACCAGGTATAAAATGTGAATTTTATTATGTTCTGATTTCTTCCTCATTACAGTAAAAGTCTTGAACGACTCCTAATTTTGTCCCATTTTCCTCCAAAAAACAGACAAATGTATCGTTGAAGAATTGTCTTCCAGGCTACCTCGTTTTTCTATTTAAATTTTAAGTACAGACCTTAACCTGAACAATTTCAGAGCCAGAAACAGTGTGGGATCATCTGGACAGAGAATGAAACAAAAGACAGTTAACGTCCAACGAAGAGCTTTGGAATGTCCTTCAAGAAGTGTGGGAAACTATTACTGAAGACTTCTAAGAGAGCTCAGGGTAGGCTGAGGAATAACTAGGGTCGTACCAAATTTTGACTCAAAAGCCTGTTTTCTTATCCAAACTCTGCAACTGAAACTCACATGTTGCAATTATCACTGAGCTTATCGTCTCATTTGCCAGCAAAATATAAAGAAATTAGGTGGCTCAACACTTCTGCAGATTACAGTACACTGATTTCCAAGCCAATTCCATACTGGTCAGTTCCATACTGTCCACAGATCTGGGACATCCATCCATCCATTTTCTGCCGTTTGTCCCAAACGGGGTCACGGGGGAGTGCTGGTGTCCAACCCAGTGCACACAAGGCAAGGACGGGGGACACACCCTGGACCTGGACAGGTCGCCAGCCCATCGCAGGGAGGAGCGGGACGGGGACGGCACCTTGCTCAAGGGTACCTCAGGGCAACCCACTGGGAAGGGGTTCGAATCCCCGATCCTCTGATCATGTGGCCAATGCCCTAACCACTAGGCCACCGCTGCCCGATTTGGGACATATACTGACAAACTGAAAAGTGAAAGTGACTATTCTTGTCATTGCGAGGTCACAGCACAGCACACAGTGAACCACAACGAAATTGTACTTCTGCATTTAACCCATGCAAACACCGTGTAGCAATGGGCAGCTATTGAAAGCGCCAGGGGAGCAGTGACGGGGATAGTACCTTGCTTCTGATCTCTTCCGATGCGGGGGCAACTCCCTAACTACTAGGCCACTGCTGCCCCGGTCATTATCATTTCACTGTCACATGGACTGGTGACCTGTTCAGGGTGTTTCCTCACAATTCCCCCTGTGAGAGCTGCAATACGCTAAAGCACCCCCGCTCCATAATTAGGACAAGCGGCTATGAAAATGAGTGAATGAGTGAGTAAATAAATTTTAAAAAATGGATTCTTATTTATTCCTATTTTTGTGCACTACATGAACGACAGGCATGCAATGGTGGCCTAGTGGTTAGGGAGTTGGCCACAGAATGTGGGTTCAAACCCACAAGCAAGGTACTGTCCCTGTCACTGCTCCCCGGGTGCTTTCATAGCTGCCCCCTGCTGCACGGTGTGTGTTTGTGCATGGGTTAAATGCAGAGATCCAATTTTTTTGTGGTGTGCTGTACTGTGTGTACTCACAATGACAAGAAGTCACTTTCGCTTTCACATAATCTTTCACATAATAAACTTTCTTAAACTTTCACACAATCCTTCTTCTTAAAAATGTCATTGCATAATATGTATCAAGAAAATGTCTTTAAATATTGAGATATTATGAAATTTGTCATATTGTCCACTCCTTCTGCAACTGCTGTGCTCATAAGCAAAGATGATGTTCAACTTGTGGGTTATTCAAGATCAGCCCACAAGGTCTTAACTGATTCTCACAGGAAGAGATTAGTTCAAAAGCAAAGAAACAAATGTTCTTCTTCCCCCAAGGGGACCTGAAAATGAGTTAGCTCAAGTTAAAGCGCATGGTTACTTCCTAACTGTGGTGTGTGTGTTTACCTGTGTCCGTTGAGCGCAGCGTGGTGTAGAGGTGTGTATCCTGAGCTGTCTGCGCAGTTCACGTTCAGACCTCTCCACATGCTGCAGAGAATCGAGAAACAAAACGTTGCATTTACACTGTAGATCAATACTGTATTGCACACATATTCTCAAAATTCACATTTCCCATGCTATGCATAATTTCAAAACACACATTTTGCAAATCTCAAGACGCCCACACTGTGTGCAAAAAGAAACAATAGCTCCAAAAATAAAGCCACTCCCCTAAAATACATGGCAGGCACATTTATCACATGAAGGTCTTGCAAAATCAAGCTTTCACCTGAGAACACAGTTGTCACAGTAAATTTGCAGCTTCATTTGTTGAACAATGATCTAGTCAATGAGCAGAAAGTGCAACCAAAAGCACTATAAAATATCGATAGACTTTTATATACTGGTACATTCTGTATACACTTGAAAAGTCTCTTTCACAGCTGCTTCAGTAATATACAGTTCAAATACATGGATCCCGAAAGGTGGAAGATGCAAGAGAACGAGGAAATAATAGTTACATAATGATTAATACACAATAAAATATACTGCAGCTGCAACAGACCAATTTTAGACCAATCAGAACTGTTTTAGAACAATGTACTCTGGTCAGACTACATAAAAATGTAAATCTGGCAATTATTTAGTTCATCATGCTTGGAGTAAGAAGGGTTGTGTGTCTATTCTAAGAGCACCATCACGCAGTAAACAGTCCTGGGTCATTACACATCCTCGAAGACAGAACAAAAACATAAATGGCGCAATTTGCCTGGACATGTTACTTAATTCTAGAGTTTAATATCAATGGACAGGAAACTAAATCTGGGGAGAAGATGGGCATTTCAACAAAACAGAGACCCCGAACATTGACATAACTCCAGATGTGTTTCTAGGAATGAAGGTGAGGATGTTTGCATAGCCTAGATGCCAATCTTCTGACTTGAATCCCATTGAAAATAAATGGATTTTAAAATTGCGATTCCAGCAGCGCTGACCTTCATTACGTTGGGGAATTGAAAATGGGTAGAAAAGAGGAATGGGCCCAAACTAAACCTCAGCATCTCAAAGTACTACTGCCAAGAATCATTTGTGGTCTTAATACTTTTAGCCTGTCGCTTTCATTTTTCATATTTTTATATAAATGCCTACCTTTTTGGTTCTTGTTCATAAGTATACATTCGAAATATTGAGCTAAAAGTACATATACTTTTTTGCAAAAATATATTTGAGCAAAAAAAAAGTCTCAGTACATGTTTTGCTAAATGAATCCGTATCATATGCGCAAAGGAACCTCACTAAAAAAAATATCAGCCACATATACTGCAGCGCACAAAGTAACACAAAGTCAGTTTTTTGAAACACTGAAACTAATATGCAAAATGGTCTGACTTCCTAGAACTGACAGCGACCAAAGATTGTTCCAAACAAACATAGGCATCTTTTTTGAGTATTCACAAATGATCAGGACAAAATGAAAGGAATGCATGCCTGGTAACAGTCATGTAAACAAACTAGCAGAAAATCTCCAGAATTACAATGAAAAAAAAAGTCTTCGGTAGGCTTAAAAAGCAGGAACAGTGGAGCAGTAACATTAACTCAACTTCATCAACATTAACAAAATAGTTTTTGCTGACATTTTTGGATTACAGCTGCAAAGTAGCATGTAACCTACACTGATGACGTAACCTGTAAGATTGTACCTCTGTGTGTGTGTGTGTGTGTGTGTGTGTGTGTGTGTGTGAGTGTGTAGGTGTGAAGCATAGAATATTTGATTTGGAGCTCAAAGGAAATGGGTGAGAGCATCTTTGAAACTGGCTAAATTTTCCCCAGTATTTGCAACTCTGACCAATATAATAATAATAATAATAATATTAATAATAAGCAATAATAATAATAATAATGATAACAAGGAGGCTGCCAAATAATTATAAAACAAATAATTATAAAAGACAAATCTCTCTTTTTAAAGTTAAATAATTATAAAACAACACAACTAATGCTTTGCACTTTCTAGCAGCAGAGGCCCTAGTAGTTAGGACTGAGCCACTATTGGAAAGTCGTACCAGTTGAGTCCAGGACCCGGTAGGTTGCTAGTTTTATGAGCAAGGAGTACTGTCTGTCATAGCTAATACTAACAGTTCCATGCACGTGTATTAACATGGGTTAAAGCGCGGACTATGCCTGCATTTGCATTTGCTGTGCTGTGTTTCACAATGACAAATAGTCACTTTCACTTTCTTGCATTGATCCTTTTTCTTCAGCTTTTGAGAACCGCAGTTTGTCAAAACACTGCAAGACACATTTATGATTTTAAAGGCTTTCCCTGCACTTTAAAGTGATAGTAAGTAGATTCATAGGCCAGAATCGTTCCGTGTGATAGTGGCCCATATTTGAAATGAAAAATTTATTCTCCTCTTCGTACCAACACAAGGCTCGCTGTACACTATTTTGCATGTGCAAGAATTTACGCAATGAACAGCTGTGCCAATGTGAGTGTGAAATGCTCAAAGCCAACTGACAGGATGACAGTTTGGGATTGACATTGCATGATGGAATAAAATTTGAGTCCACATGATAACATGTGCTTTTATCATTTTAATGCTAAATGTGCTTTAGTGATGAGAAGGAGAAATCATACAGTGTGGTGCTCAACTGTGATAACACTGCGGATTTTTGGGAAAGTGTTTAGATTTTGGGAAGTGCAGCTAGTCCCTGTCCACATCTGGCCTTTACATATGTCTTTGGTGATCTGACCACAGGTGGACAGCTCTAAGTACATCGCTTTACACCTGACGTCTCCACACTTCTCTCGAGTGACCACTTGGATTGGAGGCTTTCCCTGTACCTTTCTGCCAGAAACTAAAAGGAGAAGAAAAAAACAAAAAAAACAAATCAAAGCACCACACAATGAACTGCATCAAATGAAACTTTTGGAGTCAATCCCTGCGGTTAGTACTGAGACCATGGGCCACAAATGTAGTTATTTATTTATTGTTTTGTTTATTTAGCTGCCTTTTGCTGTGGCCGGCTACCACCAAGAAATATTACTAGTAGAGTTTTTCCACTTATACAGAGGATGCAGTTGTGTAGGTGGTGAGATGAAAATAAAAAGCAGTAATAAGTGTGTTTTCAGGAAAATAAAACCTGTAAAATTAAAATAAATTATAGTAAATTATAAATTTAAATTATACCTGTGCTTGTTTGCATTAAAAATGTGTGTTGAGAAAAACTAACACACATTGCCAGGGTATCATGGTCAATCCCCTGCAGAGTGCAGAATACAGACTATTAAAAAAAGTCTGGGCTACTTTATCAGCTTCGTCTAAGACTGCAAACAAAAAGAAATCTCTCCTTTTGTAGAGTAAAATGTGCCAATTTGGATGAGGTCAAGTAATTCAACTGGAGTGCAATTCTAACCAGGAGGAAAAGTCAAAGAGGCCAACAGCAACAAATTTGAATCCACTGTTTTCCAGGGCGTGCTCTGAAGGGTTTAATGATAAGTGTTAGGACAAAATTCGAATTTGATCATTTTATTGACAACAGTACAGAATGGATTGTATTCATTGCAACATTTTGCTTTACATTTAGCTCATACTATTTGCCCACCTTCATTCCTCTTTTACATTCATCTATAAGTAAAGATTTCATTAAGTCTAACAACATAAGAAAAAATAAATGTATATATATATATATATATATATATATATATATATATATATATATATATATATTATATATATATATAAATAAATAAATATAAAAAAAACTTTTTTTATGTTGTTATACATATACTTTTGCACAGTATATAAGTACTGTGCAAAGGTTTTAGGCAGGTCAGAAAAAATGATTAACAGAACAGGTTCCACTCAGAACAGGCCTCGCCATGGTCCACCAAAGAAGTTGAGTGCATGTGCTCAGCTTCATATCCAGAGGATGTCTTTTGAAAATAGACGTACGAGTGCTGCCAGCGTTGCTCTGTTGTATTATTATATATGATTACACTGCTATATAAGCTGTACACTGACTACTTTACATTATATCAAAGTGTCATATCTGCAGTGTTGTCCCATGAAAAGATATAATACAATATTTGAATATGAATATGAAATAATAGTGTGTTCCAGTCCAGATCAGTCCAGATACTTTTTAAATGAGGCCCAGTAGAGGACTGTTTTTGTTTGAGTCACATAGAAGTAAAAAATGCTTACTTTAATAAAAAATAATTAAATCAATTTTTTAAAAATGTTGCCTTTTGCAAAAGGGGCATATTCTGAAAAAGTAAAATCCCATTCTTCCATTCATCAGGCATTTTTATTCTAAAACTGTACACAGACACACTCACACAATGTGTATTCACAAGTCGAAAACATACTAAAATGCTGTAAAATGCTCTTTTCTGGGAAATGTTAATTATGTCCCATGTTGTTCCTTCACTGTTAATGTGCTCTCACTCTGCCAGCAGTGTGCCAGGGTGAAAGTAGAAATGAGTATTTGTCGTTGTGAAACCGCACACAGTGAAACACAACACAACCTCTGATTTTCACTCATACACACACGTGCAGCAGGGGGCAGCTGTATCCATAAGCAACAATGTGCTCAAAGCATCCAGCTGAAACAGAGCAGCTGATGTAAAGAAGAAGGAGATCAAGCAAATATATGAAATACTTTAGATTACACTGAAATAAAGAAGCTGTTCAGATCCAAGCCTCCTCTCCCCAACACATGACATAAACTATGCATGAAATGTCCGTTTCACATTTAACAGTTCTCTGCTACCCACACCCCTGTCCTTTTTTTCTTTCTTTTCTTTCTCTCTATCTCCTGCTCTATCTCTATATGCTCACTGTCTCTGTTTCTCAGCTTTCTATTTGCTCTCTCACCCTCCCTTTTTCCCCTCTCACTCATCTTTTTCTCAGTCTCTGTCTTCTTTTTGCGCTCTGTCTCACTTCTCTCTCTCTCTCTCTCTCTCTCTCTCTGCTTTAGGACGTATGGCTAAACGAGGCTGTGTCTAATCAATAGGGATGCCTCATGTGTGAAATTATGGATTTGATGACAGGCAGCAAGGAGAGGACAAGAGTGAGTATAAAGGAGAAGTAAAGAGAAAGCAGTGAACAGTGCTAAACAAAAGGAGTAAAGAGGAAAGCGATAAATAACATTGGCTAACTACATACCCATTAACACACACACACACACACAAACAGGCACACGTGCACAGGCGTTAAGAGGGAAAGCCCTGCTGCAGCTCAGAGAGGATGAGTCATCCCATCTGAGTGTGTGTGTATGTTTGTGTGAGTGTGTGTGTGTGTGTGTGTGTGTGTGTGTGCACACTCAAGGGAAGCAAGGTTCTGCAGAGCATACCGTACAGCAATATTACCCACCCTAAGCAAGCTTCACCAACTAATAAAACACAATATTACAGGCCATATTACTCAACTTTAACCAGACTGAACACACACTAGTGCACATTCATGCACACACACACACACACACACACACACACACACACACAAAAGCTGCAGTAAAGCAGGGGGCTTTGAGAGTGTACAGCTGCCAAAGCACAGAGTGATCCAAGTGCACAGACTTGGACACATTAGATGAAGAGACTACATGACAGAGAGGAAGTGAAGGATGGAGGAAAGAGGAAAGGGAAAGTAGACAAAAACAGTGGGTTGAAATAGAGGGTTAGACCAAGAAAGAGATAGCAAGGAAGGAAAAAGGGAGAGAAAATGGGAGAGGGAGAAAAAGAATGGGAGAGAGAAAAATGAGTACAGAGAATTGAGACAAAGCAGAGAAAGAGAGTGAGAGGAAGATGGGAGGCAGAAACGAGGAGATGCGAGACAAAAGGTGAGGCAAAAAGAAAATGTGGGGGAGGGGAAGGACAAAGAACGAGAGAGAAAAAAAAAATGAGCAAATGAGTGAAAGAAAAGGAGAGAGAGAGAAATGAAAGACAACGGGAGAATGAGTAAGCAAAAAAGAGAGGGATACATTTACATTTACGGCATTTAGCAGGCGTTCTTATCCAGAGCGACTTCCAGGTCCTGATTACAGGGACAGTCCCCCTGGAGACACTCAGGGTTAAGGGTCTTGCTCAGGGACCCAGTGGTGGTAGTGCCAGAGGTGGGATTCGAACCTGGGACCTCTTGAGTCATAGGTCCGTAGGCAAGTACCCTACCACTAGAGCACCACCACCCTCGAGATAGAAAGGGAGAAAGAGAAAGAGAGACAGAGATTATATGAAAAAAGAGAGGAAAGTGTGTGTGTCTGCATGAGTTACTGAGAGAGCGAGAAAGAGATTGATCTATGATCCAAGTTGTACAACACCTCACTTTTCCTGATTACACACACACACACACACACACACACACACTTAAAAGCAAAGGTCACATCCCATCAGCAACCAAGGTCACTAGAACATTGCTACAGTCTGATTTGTCCAAGCAAGGGCCATGCAGTCTGGATCTTCTGCATCAGATTGATTGGCAGGGTCTACTGATGCCCCTCTCCCTTCATTTGCACTGGAGCATAATTAAAACCAGACATGGGCAATCAATAACTGCACAATGCCCTGGGGACACAGGAAATACACAGATGTCATTTAGTGTCCCCTGAGTCTGCTGAACGTCAGTGTGCGGCAGGACAGGTCTCCTTCTAAAGAATGGCAGATGTCTCCAAATAGACACACACACAGGGAGAGAGCTTAAGCCTTGCGTAAAGAATGCAGGTCAATTATATTTAATCCACTCTTTCATATCCACCTACAGTCAGCTCCATAACGAGCTGCTGTTCCTCAAAGCAATTAGATTACCGTAAATCAGTCTGATCACTGCTGGAGTGATTTGCAGTGGCATACGTCAGCACAGGAGAATGAGAAAAGTCTTGGAGATTATACAGACAGAGAGCAAAACTTCTGGATCAGGAGCTTAACAAGTGACTACATATGCACAGTCAGTTAGTATTATGCAAACTAATGCCCACAAACATGCCTTCTCATGTCGCACAGCAGAACTATCTGAACAAGGTGTATTCCACCGCACTCTGTGCCTTTATTCATTCATTCATTTGTTCAAGATCTCAACGTCTTACCCTGATTATGATCATGGGTGGTGTTGGAGCCTATCCCAGCAGACACAGAGTGAAAGGGATGAAACACCCAGAAATAGGAAGGATGACTCCTCCTAACTCTGTAATGGATAGCTGTGACAAGGCTCCTATTGGCTGGACAAGTGGATTTACATAAATGGGTCCATGTTTGTAACTCCTTGCAATCAGTGGCTTCAAAACAGGCTGTTTTTGCACTTGAGCCATGAACAGTATTTATGTACTGAAAGATGTGGGATAGGCAGGAAGATGCAGAGGACCGGAAGAAATGGAGAGGGTTGATCCACTGTGGCAACCCCTAAACGGGAGCCGAAAGAAGTCAAGTCAAGTCAAGTCAAGTAGGATTTTATTGTCATTTCAGCCATATACACAGTACACAGTGAAACGAAATAACGTTCCTCCAGGACCCTGGTGCTACACACAAGACAAGACACAACACAAGACACAAGACAACATAAGACACAACACGGGGCAACAAGTGCGGACAAGACAGACAAGACAGACAACAACAGACGGCACGACAGACAGTACATTCATCCGTGGAAGGCTGCAGTGTTGTGGAACAAAGCAGCCCAGGCACATTATGGTGTAGCAGTGTGGTGGAGCGGTGTTACTGTATTTAAAGTGCAAGAGTGCAACACGAGATAAATAAATAAATACAGAATGAAAAGTGGAGGAAGTGGTGGGTGAAGTGGTGGGTTTAAGAGTTTTGTATTATTGGTGGGTTTTTAAGAGTCTATGATATTGGTGGTTCCAGAGTTCAACAGTCTGATGGCCAGGGGGAAGAAACTATTTCCCATCCTGGAAGTGGAGGCCCGTATGCTGCGGAACCTTTTCCCGGATGGCAGGAGGGAGAAGAGAGTGTGGGAAGGGTGGGAGGGATCATCCACAATGCTGGTTGCTTTGCGGATGCAGCGAGCGGTGAAAATGTCTTGTACAGAGGGCAGAGAGACCCCGATGATCTTCTCAGCTGTTCTCACTACCCGTTGTAGGGACTTGCGGTCTAAGACGTTGCAATTCCCGTACCAGGCAGTAATGCAGCCGCTCAGGATGCTCTCGATGGTTCCTCTGTAGAAGATGGTGAGGATGGAAGGTGGGAGATGGGCTTTCCTCAGTCTGCGCAGGAAGTAGAGGCGCTGCTGGGCTTTCTTTGTGATGGAGCTGGTGTTGAGGGACCACGTGAGGTTGTCGGTGATGTGAACACCAAGAAACTTGGTGCTCTGGACCAACTCCACAGGTGAGGTGTTGATGATAAGTGGAGTGTGGTCCCGACGTGATCTCCTGAAGTCAACAACCATCTCTTTAGTCTTGTCGACGTTCAGAGACAGGTTGTTGGTTCTGCACCAGTCCGTCAGCTCTTGTATCTCCACTCTGTAAGCTGCCTCATCTCCACCGCTGATCAGACCCACCACGGTTGTATCATCAGCGAATTTGATGATGTGGTTGGAGCTGTGCTTGGCTGCACAGTCGTGGGTCATCAGTGTGAACAGCAGTGGGCTGAGCACACAGCCCTGGGGGGCTCCTGTGCTCAGTGTGATGGTGTTGGAGGTGCTGCTACTGATCCTGACTGACTGGGGTCTCCCAGTCAGGAAGTCCAGGATCCAGTTACAGAGGGAGGTGTTCAGGCCCAGCAGCCTCAGCTTCTCACTCAGGTGCTGAGGGATGATGGTGTTGAATGCTGAACTGTAGTCGATGAACAGCATTCTGACGTAACTGTCCTTTCTGTCAAGATGAGAAAGGGCCAGATGGAGGGTGGTGGAGATTGCATCGTCCGTTGAACGGTTGGGACGATACGCAAACTGCAGGGGGTCTAGTGAGGAGGGGATCTGGGACTTGATGTGCCTCATGACCAGCTTCTCGAAGCACTTCATGATGATGGGTGTGAGTGCGACGGGACGATAGTCGTTGAGGCAGGAGATGGATGGTTTCTTAGGCACTGGAATGATGCTGGTGGTCTTGAAGCACCTTGGAACAACAGTGGTGCTCAGAGAGGTGTTGAAGATGTCAGTGAGAACAACTGCCAGCTGTTCTGCACATCCTCTGAGCACTCGACCTTGAATATTGTCTGGACCGGCAGCTTTCCGTGGGTTGACTCTGAGAAGAGATCTTCTCACCTCGGCTGTGGTCAGACGGAGAATCTGGTCGTTCGGAGGAGGGGTGGTCTTCCTCATTCTCGTGTCGTTCGCTGCATCAAACCGTGCGTAGAAGTGGTTCAGCGCATCTGGGAGGGAGGGGTCACCGTCACAGGCAGGTGGAGATGTCCTGTAGTTGGTGAGGGCCTGGATGCCCTGCCACATGCGCCGTGTGTCACCAGTGTTCTTGAAGTGGCCATGGATTCTCTCTGCGTGAGCTCGCTTCGCCGCTCTGATGGCCCGAGACAGGTTTGCCCTCGCTTTTCTTAGGGCGGCCTCGTCCCCTGACTTGAAGGCCTTGTCCCGGGTTCTCAGGAGTCTGCGCAGCTCCGCGGTCATCCATGGCTTTTGGTTGGGTCGTGTTATGATGAACTTGGAGACAGTAACATCCTCAATGCACTTGCTGATGTAGCCAGTCACTGAAGCTGTGTACTCCTCCAGGTTGATGGAGTCACCGTAGGTTGCAGCCTCCCTAAACATGTCCCAGTCTGTGCGTTCGAAGCAGTCCTGAAGAGCAGAGATGGCTCCTGTGGGCCAGGTCTTTACTTGCTTCAGGGTGGGTCTCACGCGCCTGACGATGGGTCTGTACGCTGGGATCAGCAGCACAGAGATGTGGTCTGAGTGTCCGAGGTGGGGGCGGGGCTCCGCTCTGTACGCGCCGGCCAGGTTTGTGTAAACACAGTCCAGCGTGTTTTCCCCCCTCGTTGCAAAGTTCACATGTTGATGGAATTTAGGGAGAACTGACCTGAGATTTGCATGGTTGAAATCTCCGGCAACAATAAATAATCCGTCTGGGTGGTAGTTTTGGAGTCCGCTGATAATTCCATAAAGTTCAGCCAGCGCGCTGTTAGCATTAGCGCTGTTAGCACTAGCGCTGGGTGGGATGTATACCGCCGAAATAAACACTGTAGAGAACTCCCTGGGCAAATAAAACGGTCTGCACCTGACTGTTATCACCTCCAGCAGTGTTGAGCAGTGTACTGAGACCAGCACAGCGTTTGTACACCATTGTGTGTTTACGTAAACACACAGCCTCCCTCCGCGGGTCTTTCCGGACAGAGCGGAGTTTCTGTCCGCACGAAACGCGGAGAGTCCGGCGAGTTGGATGGCGGTGTCCGGAACGCTGTCGCTGAGCCATGTCTCCGTAAAAACAAAAACACAGCAGTCTCTGTACTCACGCTGGGTGTTCAGCTGGAGTCGTATACAGTCCAGTTTATTATCCAGGGAGCGGACATTGGCGAGGAGGACGGACGGGATAGCCGGTCGGCTAGCATTAGCCTTGAGCTGAGCCCGGACCCCAGCACGCTTGCCGCGTTTCTGTTTCCTCTCACACCGCTTCCTATGTCCTCTCAGTCGGCCAGGTTCAGCAGGCGATCTCGGGGACTGAAGGCCTGGTCTTCTCAGCACGCCGAACTCCCGTAGCGTTGTTCGGAGAGTCGCTGGAAGACTGAATCCTGACTGATTCCTGAGCTCCAGCAGTGTTTGGCGGTTAAGTTTAAGAGCATTCACGGATGTGACGCTCATGTGCAAGTCTTACGGTGAAAAGTAGTCGGATGAAAGACTTTTTACAGACTTTAGCACCAAAGTTTGGACCCCGGAGCGGCCGCTGCGTGTTACCGCGCCGCCATCTTGGCGGAAAAAGAAGAAAAAGAAGAAGAAGAAACTTGATAAGAATACATCCATAAATGCTTTATTTGAGTCATTTATTTGAACCAGGGTAACACGTGGGGAACTGCTGGAGCACTTCCAAGCCTTTACACACCCTGGATAACCACAGGACAGACACACTGTGTTTCGAAAGCCAATTCAAAATCTTGGCGCAAAACCTACAAAAATGTGAAAGAAACCTAAAGCAAGCAGCTCATTTAAGGAAACCCACTCAATTCAGTCATTTCATACAGAGGAACGAGCTAAAGTTCATCCCAGCTGATGTGCAGGTCTGTACACCAGATGCTGAAAACAAAGGTTCACGCAACTTTGCCAATCACAGGTAATTGAGGACCATTTTACTCTAAAAATAATTTGATTTGTCTACTTTCAACACTTTGTTTATAATAATGATGCCCGAAACATGCTCCAAAATACCATTTATAAAGGTCTTTTGCAACACCTTCATGCACAGCCTATTTGCCTTGGACTGAGGGGGGAACACCCAGAGGAAACCCACACAGACACCAGGGTGACCTGGCTGGGAATCGAACCCAAGCCCTTCTCGCTGGAGTTGACGGCACTCTGACTGAGATCAATTCGTGGCAAACACATGCTGTTAGTTAACTGCCTGAAGCAACAAATACAAGCCTTCTTTTCGCAAGTCCATCACTTTTTATTGGCACTGCGTATGAAAGCTTATTTTTGGACTTCACACACTGCCTGATTTAGACCGCACTAGCAGCCTGCAAGGGAAGCTGGCCCACAGCAGATGGAGATCCCTCAATAGCAGTCTGTGTTAAACTTGTCACAGTTACTACATTTACTCATTTTTTATGATTATATGTTTATGTCACAACAAGGCAGATGTATTTTGCTTCCTCTTGAGAAAAGCCAAAGGCAGAGTGCAGAAAGCAAATGTCACATATTGCCTGTGCCTAGTCATGTCTTTTTTTTTTTTTCCATGGCCCTTGAGTTCACCAGGATTCTTTGATTAAGCTCTCCATGTCGTTTTGTTTGTTATGGCTCTTCCCGTTGTTCACCTATGTCCTATTAGCATCTCCTCCCCTTGTCAGAAGTGCATGCGTTATGTCATTATATAAGCCCCTGTGTGTCAGACTTTCGGAAGGTTTCTGTGCTTGTCATTGCTGTTTTTTCCATGCTTTGATGCCTTGTATTTATTTCCTGGGAGTAAATTTAGTTTCTATGTTTAAGTCTTTCAGGATATTAAATAAAGCAGCAGTACGATATACAACTCTAATGCTACCCAGCATCAAATCCTAGACATTTTAGGCACTATAAAAAACATTTTAGGTCCCAAAAAGACATGCCCTGGACATATGGGCACCCTTAACGGAATGTGAATAGGGTGTTTCTCTCTGTTAGGATAAAATACTGACTGGGGCTTTTAACATGTATGTTCACTTGTCTGATATCCAGTGGGAGGGTGTTTGGCAGCATTACATAATCAGACAGTTATGTAATAAATCAGTTATTTTGGCCGATTTATACTTGTCATAGTTTTCTACTGCAGCAATGCATTCCCTGCTGAAAAAACATTGAAAGCATCAAAAGTTGTTCGTTTCTGATCATTTAATATTATGTATAATTATGGCATGTTAGGTTTTCCAGTTGTTTGGTCGCAATATATAAGTTTTCAGTGGTTTTACAGGTGATCTTAAACCTGATTCTAACCTGAAAAATAAGCAGCACTAAAATATTTCCAGGCATCTGTCCGTCCAGCACCAGATGGAAGAAAGTTTTTTTGAGTCTAGACAGTGGCCACTCTGTATCTGAAATGAGGGTGAGAAATGAGAAATGCCCCACTGATCATTACAATTAATTCAGTTTAATTAATTCAGTTTTCTAAACTCATCTTAGACTTCATCTTCAGCCAGTGGAAAACAAATAAACTGCAACATGTACCAACATCTACATTAATTACTCAGAGTATAATTATATTTTTTGCTCTCTACTGACACTTATTTAGCTACTTCCACCACTTTTCTACATCTACTCAGGTGCATGTTCACCTAAAAGTCATCCTAGAGATGTCCCCACTGCATCGCTGGTATTGCAAGAGAATCAAAAGTAATAAAAATTAAAGAAAAAATGTGATGCATTCGATGCAAAAATCAATGAAAACGGTTCCAGTTTAGCTCACAGACTGCAGTTTAGCTAACCGTGTCAAGAATTTTGAAAAGGTGAAGTAAGTACTGAGAAATGTGTTGTCTTCTTCTTCTTCTTTTGGCTGCTCCCATTCGGCTGCTCCCATTTTTTTCCGCTCCTCTGCATCTTCCTGCTTCAAACCGACCACCTGCATGTCCTCTCTCACCACATCCATAAACCTCCTCTTTGGTCTTCCTCTTCTCCTCTTTCCTGGCAGCTCCATCTTCAGCATCCTCCTTCCAGTATAATCCTTGTCTCTCCTCTGGACATGTCCAAACCAACGCAACCTTGCTTCTCTAACTTTCTCTCCAGAACGTCTAACCTGAGCTGTCCCTCTAATATACTAATTTCTAATCCTGTCCATCCTCGTCACACCCAACAAAAATATCAGCATCTTTAACTCTGACACCTCCAGCTCCGCCTCCTGCCTTTTCATCAATGCCATCCTCTTCATCGCTGCCCTTACTTCCACCTTGCTTATTTGCTGCACTTCCTCATTCACTATCCTCACATCATCCAATCTTCATTCATCAGCCCCTCAAAGTACTCCTTCCATCTGCTCAACTACTTTCTTCATCTCCCCGGGCGCTTTCAATAGCTGCCCACTGCTGCACGGGTTTGAGTGTGCATGGGTTAAATGCAGAGGTCCAATTTCGTTGTGGTTCATGTGTGCTGTGCCGTGACCTCGCAATGACAAGGGTTGTCACTTTCACTTTCACTTTCTGGTTGCCCCATGGCCTCTTTGCATCCCTCTTCTTTTGAATACACTCCTGGACTTCTCGGTTCCATCACCAGGTTTCCTTGTCCTTCTTCTTCCTTTCAGATGTAATTTCTAGCCGTCTGCCTTATCACTTCTGCAGTAGTTTCCCAGCAATCCGGTAGCTCTTCAACACCTCCCAGTGTCCGTGTTAACTCCTGCCTGAATTCCACCTTGCAGTCCTCCTCCTTCAGCTTCCAGCACTTGGTCCCCGACTCTGCCCTCACTTTCCTCCTCTTCTTGACCTCCAAGGTCATCCTATGCTGTTTAGCTACACTCTCCCCTGTCACTACTTTGCAGTCTCCAGTCTCTTTCAGACTGAAGTACTGAGAATTGTGTAATATATTGTAAAGAACTCCAAGACTTTTTATGAAATTGAGAAAAATACATAAATTGTCCATCACAAAAATGTTTTTGCCAATAAATGATCAGCTGAATTTTCATGATTGTGACTGGTCTGGTTGCTACACAGCTCATAAACTTTTAGGTGATCAAATTCAGTCATATGCAAAAGTCTCTGTGGTCAAGGCCAAATGACACTCATGGTTGATATTGCCTTAAAGTGCAGCTTTTGAGCATATATGGGTGTGTGTGTGTGTGTGTGTGTGAGTGTGAGTGTAAAAGTCTTACCAGGGCCTGGGTTGAGACTGGCACCATTAATGCAGTGTGGGCAAAAAGGCTCAGCAATCACGGTATGAATGCCTCTCTCCAATCCCAGTTCTGTAGTGGGATTGTAAAACTCTGTGCAAGCAGTTACAATTTCAGATCAATGATAGGAGGTTAGACTCAAGATTGGATTTAGGAACGGCCCACTGGTCCAACCTTTAAAGCCCCACTGAACTATTATTACATGGAATGAGATCCTAAAGAGTGTGTATGTGCTCAGTGAACTGACCTCATAAAATGCCTGGAAATCTGACCCACAATACTGACTAGTGATCTAAAGAGCCCATGAGGGAAAGAGGCATCGCCTCTTGTCACTTCCAATTTCCAAGTCAACAGCTTCACACTGATGGTGATGTTGGAACCACCTGTTTTTCAGCAAATTTCCAAACACAGTTACTATGCTTTAATGCAGAAATTGCTTCACTTCAAAAAGGCAAAAAGTATAACCACAGTTATGGGTGGGCACTAAGGTAAAAAACACAATACTCACAATACTTAAAGATAGTTTCCCAATACTTAATAAATATTACAATATTTTGTCATTCAGTAAGTGTACTGATAGGTCTGTATCTGAATGCCGTCTTCAAAAATGGAACAAAAACGGCATTTATATTCTTTTATACTCAAGTAATGATTCTGAACGTGTAAATATTGGAATAACTCAATAATCCTGGCATCTTTCTAAAAGGCCCAGAATCGCATTTTTCTGTGACTATTTGTATCCTTTTTTAATAAAATTATTTAATTGTGCCAATTAACAAATTAAAAAAATGACTTTTAATGTTGTCAAACGTTGATAAATTGCGCCCAAACCACATTTCTGGAATACCATTTCATTTGTGAATTGAGAACATAGATTATCCTTAACAACTGCAAATCAGAATGTATATTCTTTAATTATCATATTGTACATAAACTGTGAAACACATACTTAATTGTGTGTTTGAACCTCAGCAGGTAGAGCAGAGATTAACAACGCTGCTTTGCACTTTTGGCCACACTCGGCTCAGTTCAAAATAATCTAATCTAATTCAGATTTCTTTGAAAAAATTCTTTTTCTTGGTCCGTTAAGTTTTCTTATCATCGCCACAACCTGTAGTAACAACAACTAAAGCAATTACAGATATTCCAGCACATTCATGAGTTTGGATGTCTTCATATTTGACTATTCAAGCTCATCTTTAGTTTGCATTCTGTGTCATGATCATCTAAAAGTTAGTTTCTACTGTAATCAAGACTAATAAAAGGGGAGTTTGATTTTGCTGCAGTAACAGTCTCCACACCTCTGGAAGGCTTTACAGTCGATACTGGAATATTGCTTTGAGGATTTGATTGCATTCAGTCAGCTGTTGATGTTAGATGATTCGTTCTGAATCACAAATGGCACTAAAGCTCTAAATATTCTGCACAGCGCAGAAGAGGGATTTGTACCGACACTGGGCACTTTGGCATGGAGATCTTCGGCTCGTGTGCGTCCGCTCCAAGATTCCCATTCCACTGGCAAAGTATTTCTACAGCAATATAAGCTCTGCAGGCAGGTGAACATCTGTATCAGCCAGATGTACCGTAAAGTCACTGAATACTCAGTAAGGAGATGCAGTGTAGATGAAAAAGACAAGAGAAGCAGTGACCAAACAAACCAAAAGGAAACAAAAAGCAAGCCCCTGAGAGTCACTGAGCTCAGTTTTATGAGAACTCCAACTTGAGTAAATTCAGCAAGCATTCGGAGCAGTCAAGGATAAGTGACATGGATGAATAGCTATCTGCATAAGCCGCATAAGTTTAATAATGACTACTGATATGAAGTCAGCTCTGTTGCTGGTGTGTGTGTGTGTGTGTGTGTGTGTGTGTGTTTATTGGGCTGATGTCCTTCGCTGTTCCTGTTCAGTGTCTGTATTTACAGGAGTGACAGAGTACCTAGTGATCCTGTTACTCTGGCGAACACCCACATACATACAAACCCTGGCTTGGAATTCTGACTATATATGGCCCTGCCAAAGACCACTGTCCCACCAAACTGTGCTTCTTCACCTCTTCTGTAAACACATACTAATATCACCCAGCTAGAAGCAGACTCCATCAGCAGTGTTTATGTGCATACAAGAATAACACACACACACACAATCACAGATTACGTGAGGAAGCATCTCACACCTGTATGTGTGTGTGTGTGTGTGTGTGTGTGTGTGTGTGTTTGCTAACAGGAAAGATGTTTGGGATGACAGCAGCTGTGTGTATTCTGTGAAGACCTCATTCTCTTCTATCCGCCGAGACGACTGCTGCTGTCAGCACCGCAGCCTAATCCATCATACACAAACAAACACACACGCGCATTTAATCAAACGAACAGATCACTAATATACTCTACATGCTCATAACTGAAAGAACAAAATGTATTTATTGTATTTATATTGTATTGTATTAATTCCTTATATATGGGCAGCTGTGCCTAGTGCTTAGGGAGTTAGCACAGAATCAGAAGATTGTGGGTTCAAACCCCTCACCAGTAGGTTGCCCTGAGGTACCCTTGAGCAAGGTACCGTCCCTGTCACTGCTCCCGGGCGCTTTCATAGCTTCCCACTGCTGCATGGTGTGTGCTTGTGTGCATGGGTCAAATGCAGAAGTCCAATTTCGTTGTGGTTCACTGTGTGCTGTGCTGCGTTGACAAGAATAGTCACTTTCACTTTCACTTACATTAAGTGCGTTTTAGGGACATTTTCTTTTTCACTGTTGTTTTAGTCATCCTTCTAAATGCTGCCCTGAATTGAGAGCGGAGCTCATATTCTATTGCATACTTTGTTCAGGCCAGTTCTACCTTTAACTAACATTCCTTATGCAGGACAGTTTCCAGCTTCAGATCACATCACGTCCACTTTTCCTCCTTTAGTTGACAAGCCTTCAAGCAATTTTGACATAATGTAACTGGTAGCTGCCCTTAGGAAGTGATAATTAAAAGGAACAATGTGATGTGAGGCTTTTTTAAAGCAGATGTATCATCAGTGGACAATGAGCACAATAACAGGACTGGATATTTGTCCACATGCTGCATGTACTCTTTTGTCCATTGATGATATAAGGATATGTTGACAAATCACAGAATAATAAGATCTCATGTAATTATTAGTTTGTGCAAATATTACAGCAGTTAACAGCTCTACTTAGTGGACTGGTATCTAATGTAAGAAATATATACCAGACAATAACATTTCATATGTCATTTCATGTACACTGATCCAGGTTGGAAAAACGTATATTTATTTAGAATAAACTAAAGCCACTTAGGAATAAAGCTACTGGGTAAGAACCTGTTCCTTTTTTTTAAAGTTTTTTTTTAACAAATGAGGAGATCAGTTTTAAGGCTCTGCTTCAGCTCAGAGCGCCAAATGCAGAAAGGAGGAGAAAATGACAAAAGAAACCACAAGCTCTGATGTAGCTTTAATGTTAACGCTTTCCCGGCTTTTCGGTTTGTGGTTATTTTGGCAGCTTTTTTTTTTTTATACTAAAAAAAAGCTTTTTTTGTAACAGAAATTAATTAAAAATGAAAATAATAAAGAAAAAGCTATCAACCACATCTGGACTACAGTCATTGGTGCTACAGTATATGTTAGAATTTGTAAATTAGCGCTGTTTGTTGGACCTGACAATCACATTGACAGACAGGGTTTATTTGACAAATCCATATTACTGGAGACTGAGTTTTAACCATTGACGAGGCCTAGTGGTTAGGGAGTTGCCCTCGCATCGGAAGATTGTGGGTTCGATTCCCTCACTAGTAGGTTGCCCTGAGGTACCCTTGAGCAAGGTACCGTCCCCGTCACTGCTCCCTGGGCGTGTTCAATAGCTGCACAGTGTTTGCGCGTGCATGGGTTAAATGCAGCGGTCCAATTTCGTTGTGGTTCACTGTGTGCTGTGCTGTGACCTCGCAATGACAAGGTTGGCATTTTTGCTTTCTCATTGAAATTACATTAATCACAATGTTTTTTTATTTACAGGTCAGCAACTAATCCAGTTTATTCAAATACAAAATATATATTTCAGTACAGCAGAAATTCTTGTCTAATCTCTTTAATTACATATTTGCAAATGTTTCAGTGACAGAGAGGCAAAGACAGACCGAGCTGCGCTAAGTTCACACACACACACACACACACACACACACACACACACACACACACACAGCTGTCTGCAATTCTCCCCACAAGAAAGTATTTAAAACACAACACAACTGTTTGGCTTACCACTGAATATCAACTTCATCAAAATAGCTCTCCCATAAAAACCACTGTGGCCTACTGGCCTCCCTAACTGGACCACCATCAGGGGAGGGAGACCCAGAAAGAGGGAGGGAGTAATGGGGGATTGAGTGAATGAGAGAGAAAGAGAGACAGACAAGGAGGAATGTGTAGAATTCCACATCACTTCCGTAATAAAAGCATAAGAAGTTTCAGTTCTTCTAAGATCCAACCATTTTTTAAAAAACTATATTTTCTGTTAATTATGTGCAACATTCAATATTAATTAATAAAAAACACTAAGCATCACTATAAATCATTCCATTTCTTTAGGACAAAACTGACAGATTCCATATTTCTGTTGGCTGATAGCATCAGACATTACTGACAATCTGCAGAGGAACAGGAATAAAACTGATAATGTTTCAATAATAAGTGACTTTTTCTGGGCTGCAGCATAGCTACAATTCAGACTCCTGGCTTCAGGCCTAATGAAAGCACATTTCACTTCAGCAATACAGGCTGACTAATATAAAACACCAACATGGTGAACATAAAAAACCACAATAAATACACCCAGGCCAAAATTTTAACATGGGGATCATTTTTTTCTACAATAAAAAATGATGGAGAAAAAAAAAAATCACTAAATCTTCCAAGAATTCTGGATAACCCCTGTATAATTATCTTCAGTTGCATAATAAAAACAGGTGAAGAGATAAAATCTCCTTCATTTCCAATGGAAGATAAACGGTTTCTTCACTCATAAATGTGTAACGTCTTGTTCCACTATTTATATTTCCCCCATAATGCATCTGTAAAGTCTTAAAAGACATTCTGCTCCTCAAAATATATTTTTACCATCGAGGGTAACAATAAAAGCTCCTTTGCCTTGCTTGACTAGCTGCCTTTAATGCACTTAAACTCCTTTCATGTCTATTTTTTTATAGGCAAAATAAAATTTCTGGAAACCTGCAGTTTACAATGATTTAGACTGTTCAAAATTGGGGGAAAAAAAAATTCAAAACATGGATAGTTATAGTTTATGCTAAAAATGCTGGATGTTTAACCTTATTCCAACCATCACATTATACTGCAGTCAGTATATACATTACCATACAGTTATCATATGAGAACTATAAATCTGCATGAAAAAATAGCATTTCATCTGAATGTACAGTAAGTTAGTCAGAATCCAGGCTTCAAAATCCAGATACAGTGAAATACAAACATCCTGCTTAAATTATCCAGATGATCGACCTTGTCTTTGGCTCGCTTTCTGCGTCAGTCTGTCTGCGGGCGCGTCTGTCTGTCAGTCAGTCCGTGATGTAGCGGCTGCAAGGAAATGTGCAGGTGGCGACAGATGCTGGAGATGCCTGTGGTTGGTTCCTGTCACTTCAACTTTAGTAATGCGTACATCTCTGTCCCTGCACAAATGAAAGACTGTGCATGGAGACAGATGTGATGAGAGCTCACACAAGAGACACAGGCTAAATATTGTGAGCATATAGCATAGTGCAGCAGTTTACTGTATGCATCTCCTCTTGCAGGCACTGACACTAAATGCTCCATAAATATGGTGTGCGCTACAAATACCCAGTCATTGCCTAAAGTACCCAGTTATCCCAGACAAATAGTTGATTTATACGCTGGCGTACATTTGCCTGACAAAGTGCTACGACCTTGTGTATCGCTTAAACACTGAACATAAGTCTGCTAGAGACACCCTGTCTTCCCAAATTCCACACACACACACACACACATACACACATACACACACTTAACATCCGCCATAATAAGTCAAAGAGACAGGAGGGTGCTGTAAATACAGCCTGTGATCCACATAATCCAGTGCTGAATATGTGTGAGAGGACTGTGACAACAGCAAACACTGGGCCTCAGGCAAGTAGCAGGCACACAAATAGATTTGGAGAAAGCTCATACATTTGTGCAGTTTTTCATTATAGTCTGTATCTTTGTATCTGCATCTGAAGAAATGCATGAGTTCTAAGTGTATTTTATAAGTACTTTGGGTTGCACAATTACAGATTTTCCAAGGAATTCCCAGGAATGGTCATATCCTGATATTCTAGGGGTCAGGGAAACTCTATAGGTAAATACTGATTGCATTTTGAGCTGTGAGCTACAGTTGAGGCCAAAATTATTAGCCCCCCTTATGAAATTAAACAACACTCAAGTCAAGTCAAGTAGGATTTTATTGTCATTTCAGCCATATACACAGTGAAACGAAATAACGTTCCTCCAGGAACCTGGTGCTACACATAGGACATCAGACACAACATAAGACAAGACAACACAAGACAAGGCAACAAGTGCAACACTTTTGATTTCTCTATGAAAATGACCATTAACACCGAGTGTTTGTTATTTTGGAAACAAATACACTATAAAAAACAATGCCCACTAAGTTTAATTAGGATATTTTATTGATACACAGAGTTGAAACAAGAAAGGGTTTCATGATGCCATGTACCTGAACAAGGCTCCCTGTGCCTGAGGCTGCAAAACAGCTCCACAGCATGATGCTCCCACCACCATGTTTAACTGTGGGAACTATGTTCCTAGGGTTGAAGGCCTCTCCCTTTCTTCGCTAAACATAAGCAACATCCATGTGCCCAAACAGTCCCAGTTTAGACAACTCCAGAAGAGGCCAGATCAGCAACAATCACCTTGGCAGATGTCCAGGGCTCCTTGCTGACATCTCTGGCTATTTTCCTCTCCAGAGTTCTTGAAATCTTGCGCTTACGGCCACGGCCAGGTTTGTTTCTTACAGGATTTGTCTCCTTGTACTTGGCAATGATGCAACGTACAGCAGTTCTAGACACTGTGAATCGCTTGGAAATGGCAGCGTAGCCTTCCCCCTTATCATGAGCCTCTACTATCTTCTTTCTGAGCTCCAGACTGATTTCCTTTGTCTTTGGCATGGTGAGTAACAGTAGCCCAGTACTCTCATGTGTTCAAGTGCCCTGTTCCCTGGAGTCTTTTTATGCTGATTGAATGTTGTTAAGAAGCCAGTTGACTGCACAGGTGTGGTTTCAAAGCTGATTGGTTCATTACTGTAGGTGTGTTTTGAAAGCAAACATTCACATGGGGCTAATATTTTTGACCACCCCATTTTTTATCAATATAATATATATTGAATTTTATATTACAAAATGTACCAAAAGCTACTAAATAGCACTGGTGAATGTTTGCTTATATCAAGTTTCATCAATGCTGCAAACATTGGGAAGAAGTTTAGAAAAATGTTCCATAATTCCTGGGGGGCTAATAATTTTGGCCTCAACTGTACCTCAGATAGCTGTGAGCCAGTTTCCAAAATAATAAGTGAAAGGGAGTTTTATGTGAAATGTTTTAAATGATAAAATAGTGATAAATCTATAGATTAATAGGTTACATGTACAGGTGAGTGATGTGGTTAAAAAAAACAAAAAAAACAAAAACATGGTGCTGTCACAGGATGCCATCTTTGCTGTAAGTCAGTTTGTGAATTGTATTCCCAGCTAGATATTCAGCTGTGAAGGTGTAATACAAAGTGGAAGTGTTTCAAAACAACAGAAGCTCAGCCATGGAGGGACAGAACACAAAGTAACAGAGAGGTGTCAAAGAGTGCGGAAACACAAGTGTGTAAAAGTTCTGAAGCTCTTTTAATTCATTAACTGCTGAGTTTCAAACTTTGTCTGGCATTAACCTGAGCACAAAAACCATACCATATTCTGAATGGGTTTAAATGGCCGAGTCACTTCATTCAAGCCTCTCATCACCAAGTACAATGCCAAGTTTGGGATGGTTTACTGTACAGCATAGAGGCACTAGACTCTGAAGCAGTGGAAAGGTTCTGTGAAAGTGTGAATCTTCTCTGATAGAGTCTGGCTTTGCCAGGAGAAGAAGGTTACTTGCCTACATTGTGCCAACAGTGAAGTTTGGTGGAAAAGGGATAATGGTATGGTGTTGGTTTTCAGGAGTTGGGCTGACCCCATAGTTCCAGTGATTGAAAAGTTTAACACTTCAGCATAGCAAGACATTTATGGCATGCTTCCATGCTTTCAGCCTCGTAGGAACAGTTTAAGGAAGGCCCAGCACATAAGGAAAGGTCCAAAAAGACATGGCTGGCTAAGTCTGATGTGGACAGAGCCCTGACCTCAACCCAGTCAAACACCTTTGGAATGAACTACAGCTTCAACTGAGAACGTAAGCCATGTCTTCTCGTCCAGCATCAGTGCTGGACCTCATGCAGCTTCTGGACGAAGCTGGCAAAAGATTCCACACACACTATAAAATATGAAAAGCCAGGAGGCGGAGCTTGAGGTGTCAGAGTTAAAGATGCTGAGGTTTTAATTGGGTGTGACGAGGATTGGACATGATTGCACACAATAGGCCCCCACACTCCGTGGCCAGGAGGTACTCCAAATTAAGAAACCAGCAAATCAAGAAGTATATCAAATAAAATTCAGCAATTATTGGCTTCTCATTTGATGAAGTTAGGAGTGTTCCTAACATATGGGTTTCCTCAGCAGCCAACGAAGTGAAGTGAAATTTGTGATGGTAATTTAACAGTAGTCTGAAACAGGGTGTAGTGTAGTATCAGTCACACAAACACCACCCTTAGTGGGAATTGAGCCAAAGGTGATGCAGGCATGTCTCACGCCCAGGGAAGACATTTAACAACAGAAGCAGAGTCAGAGGCAGATATGCACATCAACAAGAATGGGCTCAGGTGCTAAGTAGAACTTTGTGCCAATAATTCTAGACAGCCAGTAAACCTGTAGCACAGAGATGGACAATGCCGAAAAGAATAAGCTGTAGTGAGAACATCAAAGGGATGAGAGAAAGTGATACGGTCCACTGAGATGCTGTTATGTGTTTTTCTGTAACACAGTTTGCATGAAGAGGGCCATATTCCATCCATACTATGGAGAGTTGCTTTTGAAAGGTGGTGCAACTACCCTGCAGTAACTGCACAAAACATCTGCAACAGCATTCTGGGCTGAATTTGCTGGAAGGTAAAGTTTCTTGCTGAAAAATGCATTATCTTTGCATCCCCCAAAGCTATTACACCCCACACGCACACATACACTGCTCAGAGGGTCACAATGATTGATTTTGTTGGATGTTTAAGTCTTGCCCCATGCTGGCCATCTATATTGTTTAGAGTACTGAGGTTGAAGCAATTAAGGAAGCCTATTACAAACCCCTGCACATACAGCTAATGCCTAATCCACTCTTTCTAACATCATGTCCTTCCACATAAAGAAGGATGAGGCCACTTTAGGTTTTAATCACAGGCCACACACACTACCATACGCACTAGGGATTTTAAAATTGCATCAATGCATCAATCTGAACATTGCATAGGATTAGGATCTCTACTTGCTTTCATAATATCCAACATCATCACCAAGTATTGCACTCTCAGGCTCTTTTTAAACATACGAATCGGGGGAAAAAAAAGCTCAGTAACTGTGGTTTTTATTGTTCATTGTTTTAGCAGTTCATGATCCACTACTGTGTATAGTAATTCAGTCACCCTAATTGCATTTCTGTTCATCTCTGTTTCTCTTACAATCCTCATCCATTTTTGTGCGGCCTGAAAGCTTATGTATCCCCTTTCTGACTAGTTTTCAGCAGCATTTTTTAGCGTGGCCTTGATTGTGCTTCATAATCATTCACAGTGACCACACTTTTAAACCATTTCTTAAATGGGTGACCATAATTCTAGAGTTGAGTGTACATGTGTGTGCATGAGGGCTACACAATACAGCAGTATTTACCTTTGCTCTGATAAATTGCTTCACAAAATGCCGTTTTGCGTACATTAGATTTTGTTGGCACTTAGATGTTAGATGTAGAGTAAAGATCACGTACAGTAAGCCGTTCTGAAGTGTCTTTTTATATTTTTTTATTTTGTTCTTTTTAGTGCATTATATTGCCCTTTTTAGTGCATTTCTGTCCATGAAGCTATAAGTCACACTTTTACAGCACGGTCTCCAAGCCTGCAAGTCATGTAAAATGACCCTGAAACTCTGTATTTGTTACTGTATATCAGCCCTTACAGCCTCAGCTGCAGCACTCAAACACATCCTCCAGTCTGCCTTTGTCTAGCAGTCGGTTACAGTTTAATGTTAGATAGCAAGATACATCCCGCCCTCTCAGTTTAAAAATAGACAAGTGAAGCTCACTGATAGAGACTCCAGCATCCCTTGAATTTCAGCAGGAACAAAAATCATCATCTGTTTCTACTGAGCCATTTCCTCCTTTATCCTTCACTCTCATTTTTATTCATGTCTTCATCTAAAGAATCATCTCCATAACTTTCCCTTCAGATTTAAAGGGACCAGATCATGAAAATATAAGTTCACTTGCTTTCTTGGAAATAAAGGAGTTTGATGTGAAGGTCTGATGTGTAACTTTCACGATTTACTGCTTAGAAAAATTTTTAAAAATTAAAAAATTTGAAAGGACAAATTGCTGACGCCACAACCTTGAAGATACAAGCGCATGTCAATTCGGCCTACAGCACTCACTCATTTCATTCACTCATTTTCATAACCATTTGTTCTGATTAGGGTCTGTCCCAGCTCTCACAGGGCAAGAGGCAGGGACACATCGCAGGGCAGAGAGACCACTAGGTTGCCCTGAGGTACCCTTGAGCCAGGTACCATCCCCATCACTGCACCTCGGGCGCTTTGAGTAGCTTCCCCCTGCTGCACATTTTGTGTGTGGAGCAGTGGTGGCCTAGTGGTTAGGGGCTAGGCCCCAGGATCAGAATGTCATGGGTTTAAATTCCAGAACAGTAGGTTGCCCTGAGGTTCCCTTGAGCAAGGTACCATCCCCGTCACTGCTCCCCAGGGGCTTGCAATAGCTGCCCCCTGCTGCACGTGTGTGTGTGGGGGTAAAATGCAGGTTGAATTTTGTTGCGGTTCACTGTGTTGTGTTTCACAATGACAAGACTAGTCACTTTAACTTTTGTTTTCAAATGCAGAGGCTGCATTTTGTTGTGGTTCAGTGTGTGCTGTGCTGTGCTGGATCGCAAGTTGCTGCTTTCACTTTCACTTTTCACTTTCACACCCCTCATACCTAGGGGGCAATTTAGCACCCAGTCCACCTCACATTCATGTCTTTGTATGGTGGGAGGAAACCAGCCTACAGTTTCACTTAACCTTAGGCCAGAGTGATGCTACTGCAGATATCAACGTTAGGAGGCACTTAGGCAAAGCCTTCTGAAAAGAGAGCCCAAAGTGTCTCTGCTATGAAAAGCAGCACACTGATGCATTTATTCAACAAGAAGTTAAAAACACACCAGCAATTTGAGACACTGTGCAAGAGGAGTGATGAATATAATAAAGCTGAAATATATAATAAACAACAAATTCTTCTTCACATCCAGATTGAGAAGAATGCTATCTCTGTGTTAGTGCAGCTCCACAATTTTTCCACAAATTCTCCTATCGGATGAGTGACCGATTAGAGAGGAGCCATCCTTGATATTGACTGGTCAAGTGTGATGCCATAATTTTAAGAGGTGCTCAGCAGAAAAAAGGAAGGCTTAAAAATATGAAGTGTGTTGCGCAGGCTTAGGGAGTGTCAGACCAATTAGACCAGAGGTTGTTTTGCAGCCTGGTTAATTGTAAGAGATTATAAAAAAAAAAAAAAAGAGAATGGAAACGTATTTCTGGTAAAAAAAATAAATAAATAAAAAATACTTTCTGGTAGTCTACTTTAAGGAAAGGAATTTAAGAAAAAAAGTCATGCTCTTGTATAATGCGGTTTAACTACGAAAACTCATTACTGCAGGGAAACAGCAGTCGATCTGGCAAGAACCTTCAGAGTCCTCTTAATCTCCTGCCAGATAAGAGAACAGAAGAAGACGACAGAGGCGAGCTATTGAAGGAGCCGTGTACATCTTCTTCCAGGTGAATTCTGCTAAAACTTGAAGCAGTCCTCTCTGCTTCAGAAACTCTCTCTCATCCTCTGATCTCACAATGACTGGTTTTTATTAAAGTACCAAAAAAGCACTTCTGCAGAGAGCAAGAAAGAGAAAGGTCTGGGCTGCGCTGGTCATCCATTCACACTCACACACACACACACACACACACACACACACAATAAAATCCTCACAAAGATGACCAAAATCACACAGAGGGAAAAATCAGCAAGATCTATTTCCACAAATCCCAATTTACCCAAACTCTACTCCTATCCCTCTCTCCCATAGACACACACACATACACACACACACAGTCCTCGATCACTAAAATCTTGTGTCCCAGCACTCCTTTCACTCCGTCAAGTGAAAGCAGACGGAGGAGACAGAAAGTGTGACTGCTTGATTGTGCCTCTAATTATTATTGCATATAAGCTCTATCAATAATGCAGAGAGCTACAGAAGAGCGTGTTATCACACCCCACACAGAGACATGTGCATTTCTGACATGACTGGAAACAGCGCTAGGAGAGGAGACTGATTAGTTTTCATGATTAATGTATTAATTAATGGAATAAAAATAAAGTGCAATGAAAGCAGACACTGCGTATGTGAGTGTGTTTCATCCTCTAATTCTATGACTTTTTCTTCCCCTCATATCCCTCATTAGTTATTCATAGACTGTAACTGTTTTCGATTTGTTTTTGTAAATGCTCAAATTCTCTCTCTCCTGATGCATCTCCAGTACGGCAACGCTGCTGCAACGGAATCCCATTCCTCTTGCGTACCTTCAATAAAAGCAGACGCTTTCCCTTAAAGGTGAGTAAAATCCAGCAGAGTGCACACTTAGGATTGAGGGTTGTGCCAAACCTGGATCCTAGAGCTGTTCCCAAATATCAGTGAGCCAGGGGGCTTGCATGCTCCAAAATCAACAATGCTGATTGGCTGTTTATATTTCTATTATATTTTGCTGCATAGGATTAATTCTGAGCACTTTTTTCTCTGCAGCCATTTGAGGTTAGTGAATAGTTCTCAGAGGAAGGTCTGTCCACTGAGGGGCCATGTTGGCATCACACCAAGGCAGCTATTTCTAATTCTAGGGCTCCTATCTCTTTGAATGGACTGAGAGACCTTGAAGCAAAAAGGCCCATTAAAAATTCTAGTTAAGCTGCACAAAATCTGTATTAATAGCTTGTGGCCTATGACTCAAATAACACAAAAAGCATGCTATATGAAGGTACTAACCTGTTTCCTTTTTTTTTTTTTTACCCCATCCATTGTTTTTGAGTGTGCCATTGTCGCTTGGATCTGAGTAAGAAGGAGTATTGGTTGAAATCTGCCCTATTAAATGTGACAACTCTGCAAGAATCTGCTGCATCATCACTTTCTAACAGTACTCTGTAGGCAACCCTGCCTGTTTGCACTGATAGCCTATTAGAGAAGCGGGCCAGACCAGCAACCTCACTGCTGGAATTTTCATTCATGGTATTTTCCACTCTGCGATTCTGGGAAATCTCATGTCTGGGATGTGCCTCTGAAAAATGTCTGTTTGGAGGGCCATATAGCGTAATACTTTGCACTACCCTTCTATCCCATCAAGAATTGGGGCAGTCAACCCCTAAACGTAAATGCACAAAGCTGAGGGGTGTTCTAAGTGGTGGGACAAGGGGTGAAGTGGAATTTGGCCTGAGTATCTGATATGCAGTCCCATTTTAAATTTACATGCAATAACACTAAGAGGAGCATGTTCAATGTTAGAGGGATTACAGTAGTGCAGCTTGTGTAATTACATGAGTAAGAACTGAATTTGTAATTGCAGCTGCACTATTGTAATCCATCTGAAATGCAGCTTACAAAAGAAGTTATATTAGAGACACATCATAAAGTCTCCCCATAATTATGCAGTTGAAAAATCCTTGTTGCACATCAACACCAAGATGAAAAGATACAAAGTCTGTTCTGACTGGTCAAGCCAGGCTGCATGTCGAGAGATTTTTAAAAAATTGGATTTCAAGGCCCTTTCTGCAGTTCAGAGTGCAGAAGGTATGTCCTCCTTCAATCGATCAAGCTGCAAAGACAGGCTTGAGCTGCCTGTTTGAGAAGCATCATCTTCACGTGGGAGCATTATTGCTCCCAATCAAGAGCTGCAGGATTCATAGACCCTTGATCTTTTCAGATGTTGGAGCTGCTGGTGTGTTGAAGTAAGAAAAAGCTGGAAATCTTCTAATGGGTATTGATGTTGCACTTTATCCAGTGTCTGAATTTACACCGGTAACCCCTCATCCCATCACCCACTGCTCCCACACTAAAGCATCATCTGCTGCAGGTAAAGTGTGATTCAAAGTTATCAATGCCAATCAGTGCTGATAGAGTGCTCAGTATAGGTGCAGCACAATAAGCTCTCTCCAGTCCCCCCCCCCTCCGCAAACCCCACCCCACCCCCACAAAATGAACCCGTGTTAATTATGGCCTTAATGGAGAGGACAGTCTTGGCCTTGTGAAGCCGAGTGAGGTTAGCAGTGTAGATGCTGTGCTAATGAAACCTTTGCACACATACAGGGAAGACAAACGATGAGTCAGTTTGTAGCAGAGAGCATTCTTTACAGGCCGTAGAATAAAACTGCCTACGGAGTGCTAATATAGAGAGAACAGATGTCTGCAAATACACCCTCACCTCCTGAGTCCAAAACACACGTAAAACGGCAGTGAGTGCTAAACCATGCACACCCAAACCCTTTTCTCACAGTAAAAATACCACACAATATTTGCTCAGACATAAACCATACTGCACTGAACTTGTGGATGTAATTGACTCGTGCGGTATATAAGCAGATCAGCTGCTTTGATTTGATAAGGTAATGGTCCTATAATAAGTCAAAAAGAAAAATCAAAACAGTTGTAGAGTGTAGGGTCAGGAATGTGGTTATAGAATAAATAAAGTCTGGGAAAGAGTACAAAACTGCTTCACATGCACTGGGCAATCCCTAGAGTTTAGCACGGGCCATCGTACAGAAACAAAAATAAAACAGAAAACTTTGGCTGTTTTGTCTAGATCTGACCCGTCTGAACAACAAGGAAGCTGCTTGAAGGAATTGCAGGGAAGCTTGTAAAAACAAAATTGTCCTACAATAACTCGCTACTGTATTAATACAGTGGGCATCTCGCAGACTTTGTCGGCCCTGTAAATGTGGGTCAATCCAGTAGAAGTGACTGGAGGAACATTGACATATTTGTATATTTAGTAATCCTATTAACTCATCACTAGAAAACAAGGGTAGCCCTTCAAACACAGTAGAAATGATCCAAAAGTCCTTGCTGAAGAAAAAAAAAAAAAGGCCTAAATGAGATCATATCTGGTGCTCAGCGTTCTTGCTGGTCTTACGGCAGCTGAGAAAGTGAACACAGTCTGCTGGGAGCCTAACTCTCGCTCCATTAGATCGTGGATCCTTCTTCAGTTGTAATTTACATGGCGCATCCAGAAGATGGAGTTAATGTCGATAAGTTTAGCCTCAGTCGCTGGTATAATCATATCAGTGCCATTTTCATTTTTCTGAGCTGTTTTTAAGGATTTGTTCCTTATATTACCTGGGAGAGAGGATGTCAGAAGCCCTCCCAAGAAACAATGGAGGAAGAACATATCACTCATATGAAACTGCAGTCCTTCTGGCTGCAGACAATTAACACCATTTGCCTGAAAAGTCACAAGAGTTACATTTAGACCATAAACTCAAACAGATACTATAGGACAGGGTCTCCCACCAACACTAAATAATATAGTGACTAGATTTCCCTCTTTTCAAACTCTCCCTACCACTAGCCTCTTTCTGCACACATACGCACTATGAGAGGGGCCATTGTGATTTCTGGCTGCTGATCAGTGTGTGTGTGTGTGTGTGTGTGTGTGTATGTGGATAAGAGTGTGGGGATGGTAATGCAATCTTGATGACTGGAATTTCTGTCACTATAAAAAAGTTTCCCAGGCTATTTAGGGCTTTTCCAGACAGTCTGAAGACCAAGAGGAGTGGCCACAACACATACACACACATACACACAGAAAGTCTTTGTCTGCATCCAAATACTTCAGGCAGTGTGCGCATTTACCACTGGCAGTGCTGCACAACATCTCAGCTTTTATTCTAAAAACCATAAAACTCATAAAATATTTACTAGCTGGAGAAACACAGACTTTCCCCTCTTTGTTCCATGCATGGCCCTACCTAGTTTGACCTCAGTGTTTTACCAGGGAGCCTCAGGCTGGTGTAGAAATCACAATTAGTACAGTACTGTGCTTACACTCATACGGAGGAGTTAAAGGCTGCTGTTAAATTCCTACACAACAACATCTGCATAGCTAAATGAACTCTTCCGCTGCTCATTTGGGTGAAGAGTAGAGTTTATGATCACGGGAAGCTTTAATTCAGCTGTGAGGGGTTTGTTCTGTGCAGAAAGCAGTGCAGGGCTTATGTAACGTATGGATGTTAGGTCTTGTTTTGAATACGATTAGCAGGATCCTCCAGGGACCTGGCTGTGAGTTTCTTGCACTCAGGCATATTTACAGTGCCTAATACAAACAGTCCCCAATGCCAAATCACTACTAACTAAAGCTGAGGGAAAAAGCAGCTACAACCAGCTGCCAAGTTTGAGCCGATGTTTTACGTTGTACACAGTGATGGAGCACTTTACTCTTTTACCCTTTTAACTACCTATTGATACTTTTCTCAGTTTCTCCAAAGAAAACTGTAACTAAATTGCATTTCTGAAGCAAATATCAAATCAGGCACAAACATTTAAGATGCAAATTAAGAATAAAAGACTGCATAGCCGAAACCCTGCAACAATGTTCCCTGCACTTGATTTTTTTCATGATATTAAACACTGATACCAATTTCAATACCATTTCTCTGTAATTTAGACACGGTGCAGTGAATATTTGAGTGGGTGGGACGAGGATGGACAGGATTAGGAAAGAGTTCATTAGATGGACAGTTCAGGTTGCGCGGTTTGGAGAGAAAGTCAGAGAGGCAAGGCTGCGCTGGTTTGGACATGTCCAGAGGAGAGACGAGGATTATACTGGGAGGAGGATGTTGAAGATGGAGCTGTCGGACAAGAAGAGGAAGGACAAAGTGGAGGTTCATGGATGTGGTGAGAGAGGACATGCAGACAGTTGGTTTGAAAGAGGAAGATGCAGAGGACCAGAAGAAATGGAAACAGAAATAGGGAAATAGCCAGAAGAAAGAAAAAAAAAAGTAACCATTAGAGGAATAACCATTATCAAAAGTCATTTGTATTGATGCCAGAAAAATGTGCCTCAGTTCTCTACTTCTTTTTACAGTCTTTTGCAGGCAGAAAACAACATTTTGAAATTTCTGTCTTTTGGCAATATGCCTAAATGTGAATCTTACATTTGTATGTTAATATTTCAAATTGCCACTTGCACTGTGTGCACAATTAGGCAAGTGAGTATTTTGAGGATTAATTTTAATCTGGAACAAATCCTGTGCTATCAGTCAATCTGAAACCTGAAAGTTTTATGAAGGAAACGTGAGTGTAAACATTCTCAGGGGATACACACGTGTTCACAATTAGGCAACTATTAGTGTGCAGAATTATTACACAACTAAATGAAAAAGGAAAGATTTCCCATCTCACTTGTTTATTTTCCATCTGTTAAAGTGAGAATAATAAATATTTATTTGTAAAATTTTGAGGTGTTTATCACATAAAAAAAAAAAAAAATCAGTATAGCCACCCTTCTTTTCAATAACAGTCATAATCCTTCCATTTATGGAGTCTGTCAGTTTGATGATCTGTTGACGATCAACTTTTTGTGCAGCAGAACCACAGACTCCCAGACACCGTTCTGAGAGGTGGACTGTTTTCTCATGGACTTCATGAAAGATGTAGACTTTTTCCTGAAGCACTGCTTGAAGAAAGTGTCTTCTAGAATCCGACAGCAGCTTCGGGAGTTGATTCTGAGTCCATCTTCATCTCGAAAATGTCCAACTAGCTCATCTTTAATAACACCAGCCCATACCAGTATCCCACCTCCACCTTGCTGGTGTCTGAACGTAAGTGGAGTTCTTTGCCGTTACTGATTCGGCCACAAGGCCATCTATCTGATCCGTCAAGAGTCACTCTCATCTCATCTCATCAGTCCATGAAACCTTAAAAAAAATCTGTCCTAAGATAATTCTTGGTCCAGTCTTGACGTTTCAGCTTATGTGTCTTGTTCATTGGTGGGTGGGTTTCAGCCTTCCTTACCTTGTCCATGTCTCTGACACTGAACACCTTGTACTTCTGGACATCTGGAATATGGCAGCACTGGGGGATCATGGGTTCCTGGGTTCCTCTCAACATGTTTCTTGCGACCCTGTTGACTGTTTGCAACAAACTGTTTGATGGTTCTGTGATCACTCCCCAGTATCTTAGCAATTTCAAGAGTGCTGCATCCCTCTGAAAGGCAATTTTTTACTTTTCAGAGTCTGTATCTTTTTGGCCCATTTTGCCAGAGGAGGAAAAGAAGCTGCCTAATAAGTCTGCACACTTGATATAGAGTGTTGATCTCTTTAGGCCACACCCTCCCTCATTACACAAACACACTTTTTTTTCCCCAGCAAAACAGGCTGTGCTTGTTCCATCCTTAATGATGACATTCAAATACAAACTCAAACTCTACTGACAACGTCCTTCTTCCTCCCCTGTACACTAAGTTGACACATGCACACACCATGCATTATTCAAGCAGGAGCATTTGTGGTTGCCAGATTGAGACGGAAAATCCCCCGGCACTGTTCTCTTTGTTTTTCTTATCACTAAGCGTTGCTTTTCCAGCCAAGCTTGGCTGCGTACTCAACAGTGTGTCTAAACGAAGCAATGATATCTGCACTCAAACACACAGTGCACTGAGCATGATAGCCTAAATGTGACTAACCGCTCTGTGACTGGCACCTACTGAGGAGTGTTTAACAGGCAAAGCCTTCAAAAAGAGGACAGAACTCAGAGATTTACGACAACAATCAAAACACACACACGGTATGCGGTGGTGCCACAATGGTAGTAAGTGCAGCTGCAGCAGAGCTGTGGGGTCAAGTGTGTGTCTTATAGAGCCATTTGCAGGCCTGCTTTACGAGGCCCTTTTTACTGCTTTAGCCCTGCGGGAATGCTTAGAGCACCTCACACACACACACACACACACACACACACACAGTCAGAGACAAAATGAGAGAGTAAAATGAAAAATGAAAAAAGGCCGGTAGAGCACCTCCATTCAATCTCTCTCTTTCTCAAACACATTCACACACCTCATCTTAATATGACACACTATAAGCCCATGTACTGTCGCTGTTAAAAAACTTAAACTTCTCACTCCATTTTTTGGCAGCTGCCTTTTATATTGTGTAACAACTTCAAGATGCATAGACTTTCAGAATCGTCTATGGAAAATAACTGCGAGAAAATGTTTTACACTTTACTGTAAGTTAGGAGTTGCTTTCACCCATATATGTATCATCTTTGTTCTATATTTCTTAATATGACATGAACTTGTGCCATTTGTGTTCTAACATTGTCAGTATGTGTGTGTGCGTGCGCATGTGTATGAGAGAGAGAGAGAGAGAGTTGATTGGATTTCCAAGTGCATGTTCCTTTCACCAACAAATACTGCTAACCATCCGCCAGCTTATTATTCTGCTCAGCCTACACATTAATTATAATGTATATATATATATATATATATATAGGAAGAAAGAGGAAAGGGAAAAAGGAAATCCATACAGTGCAGGTACTGGGTACATAATTGGTTTTCTGCCATTTTCCTCTACCTCTGTTTGACTGCTGGTTTGCTGCCCACACTCATATTATTGTAGAATTCCTAATACAGAAGCAGGTGAGAGAGAGAGAGAGAGAGAGAGAGAGAGAGAGAGAGTACATATATAGATATGTTTTTTTTCATTAACATGCAGGTCATTGCTATTGTAAAAAAAAAAAAAAACATTTAACTCCACAATGATACTTTGACATTAAAGTACCAAGATTTTATTCCAGATCCTTTTGGAACATGAAAGCCTGCACCACAATTTGATTAAACTGAATTATGTTAATATGACTCAGAATTTTTCACACCAAATTTTACATTTTCAGTGCTGAAAATGTTTTGCAAAACTCAAACACCAATATTTCATTTTCCATTATAACTGGTTTTAAGCATCCCAGTATAAAAACGCTTGACTCAAGGCCCTGCATCAGTGGGCTAGCGGTAACAAGAGCAGTGTATGGGAAATTCTGTTTCTCTGAGCCCACCTCAGTTTCAGAACACACCTAACTTTTACTGACACACACACACACACACCCACACAAACACACACACACACTTCCTGCTGTGGCCTATTTCAGGGATCAGAGCGCAGCGTGCTGAGTCAGCAGCGTGGCGCCTGCTTCTCTCTCCTGCACACTTACTCAGACAGAAAAGCAGCCTAGAGGCCTCCAGCTCTTCTCTTTCTTTATCACTCCATCTTTCTCACTGCCCACTCTGACTCCTCCCACTCCCTCCCTCTCTTTCTCCCTCTGCTCCAGGCTGTTTGTTTCACTTCTTCGTCCTCTCTCTCTCTCTCTCTCTCTTTCTCAGATAAAGTCTCTGTGGTCAGTGCACTCCAGGCCGGGCTAATTGCTCAATGATACATGAACACTTCAGATTCACAATCCCGAAAAACTGAAATATGAAATATGCCTCACTTTTCATGCCGAGCTGAGAGCTATAAATATTTGATTGTGTTTAAAAAGAGTCATTTCTCTTCAGCTACTCAACCCTAAATGGGAAAAGCAATGAGGATCTGTCATCATACACTACACTAACTACAATCATACACAGAGAATGACGGCAATAAAAATTATCTGCAATACTTTGCTACAAAGTCTAAGTACATTAGCAACAAATCATGAGTGTTTACTGCTAACAGTGTGTACTAGAATCACTATGAAATGTTTCCTTTCCAACTGAGGATCCTCTTTCTATACCGCCCCAATTAAAGCATGCAGGTTGTGCTTCATTAAGCAGAAAAAACACTTATCACCCATTTTATTATGAAGCCCGACCTCGTGCTTCCGATTGCTGGTCATGTTATTTTAGCACATATTAGAAATTCCACTTCCACCAATGCTATATGCTGTACAGACCTATACAGACCATGTCCTTACAGACTGTAGCCAATCTGTTCTCAGTCACAGAATATCTGCCACTACCTACAACATTCATCATCGATTCGTTTCTGATCACAGCATCAATACTTAACACGGCCAAGAACTTACTGTATTAGTGCATATGCTGATTTACCAAATGCACATAATCAGAAAGTCAGAGATGCATCAGTCTTCTTCTTCTTCTTTCAGCTGCTCTCTTTAGAGTCGCCACAGTGGACCTCTAACGACCTCATAGTGGTTTCCATTTCTTCCGGTCCTCTGCATCTTCCTCTTTCAAACCTGCACTTCCTCCCTCACAACCAGAAACCTCTTTTTGGGTCTTCCTCTTTTCCTCCTTCCTGGCAGCGCCATCTTCAACATTCTCCTCCCAATTTAAATCCTCATCTCTCCTCCGGACATGTCCAAACCAACGCAACCTTGCTTCTCTACCTTTGTCTCCAAAACACTTTTGTGCATTTTGTGCTCAGCTTTAATTTGACCATGACCATGGGAGAGTAGTGAATTTTCAGTTGTCCAGAGACCTTACCATGCTAGTAGAGTAGAGCATGCTATTCAAAAGTAAAATTAATTATGAAATTGTCGCTTTTCTTTCTCTTTTACTTCCTTTGATGAGCTCTGAACTCTTAAAATTTATGTATTATTGAATGTAATTCTGTAATAAATCTAATTGCCATGTGTTCAGCATAACTGGCTGATAACACACTGTATGCATAGTTGAATTCCTTCTCATTTAAGCCGTTTAGCCTTTCTTATTCCCTTTAGTCAAAGCAAGGCAGTTCACAGCAAATGGGTTTGATTATCAAAAAGAGGTAACCAGGGTGCATTCTGTGTGAATTGTTGCATGTTCTCCCTGCTTCTATGTGGCTTTCCTTCATTTACTCCAACATCCCCGGAGACCCTGGTTAGGATTAATGGCCCAGATAATAGAGGGATTGTCATAGAGTACACGGTGTGTGTTCACAATATGTGGACAAATGCACATGACAGGGTCCCTTGGAAGGCACAGTGCACCAACCTATCCAGACACCACTCTGGTGTGCAGACCTCAAACTGCATGAGTGTAACTGAGAAGACTCTGAAAACTGTGTCTTTAGCACACAATGAATATCAGGGTTTGTGGGCAGAGCATCTTAAGCTGAGAAAAATGCTGCGTTCAGAGATGCCAATCAATTGACTCTTGATCAAAGCAGCATCACCACAACCAGCATGTAAGATGAGGGAATGTGCAGAATGTGAGGAACCCACAAACTGAGAGAGAACTCAGCAGCTGAACTAAGCAGCTTCCAGAATCCACTTCCAAGCCCCTAAAGAGCAGGCCAAAGATGACACAGGCAAAACTCTCTAAAACTGAAAGAAACCTCGGGAGGAACCAAATCTCAGAAATGGGAAACCGTCCTGGTGGACACCAGATAATCAAGAAAGAAAATGTGAGGAAGAAAGTGACAAAAAAAAAAAAAGTCTCATTTTAAAAGTTAAAGGAAGTAAACACATTTAAGCACTGATGGCCGGTACAGTCTGTGGTTAGTAGTAATGATGTCCATTAAAGTCCATTAGTTAGGAGTTCATTAAGCTAATAGTAGCAGTTCTGCAGGCAGACCTACAAGGTGTGTGTCTTTGTAAAAGTGATAAAACTAGCAGGTGCATTTGTCAAAAACATATGTCTACTCCACCATCAGAACACAAATGATAGTACTCGATCATGGGTTCAGGTGGATGTGCAATGCCGAACTGCTGACTCATTGGTCAATGAGTGCAAAGCAGAATCATAACTTCTGACTGAAGTGTTAATATTTTTGTTCAATATTAAGCATGATTAAAGAGCTCTGCTGAAAGAGGTCACAGCATTTTGGGCCTGTGCTGAATTTAAGCCTTAAGGGAACTGCCAATCATTATTCTTTCCTTCCTGTTCCTATCGCCCACGCTCCATCTCCGTTGGCAACGGCCATACAAATGGATAATCAATTATAGAGGAGAATCAAGAGCAGCCCCCCCTTAGCTCGTACATCAACACAGCCAAACACACACACACACACACACCCTATTCGGATCTCAGAGACAAGTGCAAACACAAATAAGAGATGCACCAGACAGGAAGCACACTCATTCATCATCTGTGTGTGTGTGTGTGTGTGTTTGTGTCTCTCTTTACATTTTATGTTGGAGGGTTTCCTTTAAAATAAGTGGGCTGAGTGATTAGTGTTCATCCCTTTACACCTGGGAGAACACACACACACACACACACACACACACACACACACACACCAGATGGATGAGGGGGGGGATTGCGTTTGTGTCTTTTTCTGTTCTCTTAGGACCAAAGGCCACTCTACTCTCTAGCGCTTGACAAAGATCCAGACACACCAAACAAACGCTGTTCAAACTGCAGATACAGATGCGCTGACTGAATAATTTAACTAGCACACGACTAGAACTATCAATAATCAGAAGCTAGTAGGCAGGTGGCGTGGAGCTTTTAATTAAACAGTTGTATCTTTATTTGGGATTGTTCCTTTAAAGAGATTACAGTGAATGACCGTGAAACAATGTCATTATAATATCACAAAATCAGAAACGTTCAAATCTGAAACTATATTATAGCATGTCCACTGGCCTTGTTGAAACACAATCCGTCAATCAAAATGAACCCCCTGACTGAGGAAAGTGGGCAAAGAAGAGTGAACAGGCTTATGCTATACAAACAGCCATGAATATAAAAAGCTTTCTTCTCATGTGAAAAAGTGAAGCAAAAAGTGAAAGTGACTATTCTTGTCATTGTGAGTAAACAGCACAGCACAATGAAATTCGGTTTCTGCATTTTACCCATGCACACAAACACATACACGTGCAGCAGGGGGCAGCTTTTGAAAGAGCCTAGGGAGCAGTGACGGGGCGGTGCCTTGCTCAAGGGTACCTCAGGGTAACTTAGTGGTAAGGGATTTGAACCAACAACCTGGATCTTCTGATCCAGGGGCCTAGTCCCTAGCCACTAGGCCACCACTATAGTTTAGGAGTGGGGAGTTTAACTGTGCTCATCCTGGGCCACAGCTCTAAAGGCCTTCTTTAAGATCGTACAAGCCAACTGGTGATCTGGGAGTGCTGGTGGGAATGGGAGTGGTGATGGTCCAGTGGTAGGATACTTGTCTATGGACCTATGGTTCAAGTGGTCCCAGGTTCAAATCCCACCTCTGGCACTACCACCACTGGGCCCCTGAGTTGCTCCAGGGGGACTGTCCCTGAAATTAGGACATTTAAGTCACTCTGGATAAGAGCGTCTGCTAAATGCCGTAAATGTAAATGATCTGAATCATTATTGTGCAATGAATCACAGATATAAACATGCTGATAATATAATATCACTGTGACAGTGTAGTGAACTGTGCTGGTAATCCGTTTCTGCGATGTAAAATGAACACTTAAATTACTGAGGTCAGCAGTATACAGTGCAAGGGCTGTGGGAGGAGTGTTTGCCTTTGCTATGATGTATATGGATATCCAAACTCCTCGTGGTACTTTTAATGCTTACCTAAAAGGCTTGTATAGTTTAGAATAAACAAAATGCAATAAGTTATATGTTACACACCTTTAGAAAACCTTTTTAAAGTACATTTTTGGACACATAATGGAAAGTTGTGAAGAAATGCAGAATACAGAAATGCACATAATTTATGTTTTCAGTTGTGAATCATGTATATACACAAGAACACACACATACAAAGTAAAGTAATCGAGGCAAAAAAATTAAAAGGTAAATGAAAGTACTGCGAGATCTAGTCTTGGTTGCATATTTTTTTGCACAGGGTGACATGAAGTGATCCTGCAATGAGCCAACATCACACCGGCTCCTGTCCCTCAAATCAATCTCCATGAACTATTACAAAGACCTGTGAGCTGTCTCAGAAAGCAATTTGAATGCTAAAAAGAAAAGAATTTAAATTAGGTTCAGAAACTGAGCAAGAGCTAAACATGGCAATGTCATAAAAAAAAGAAAAAAAAAAAAAAAAAAAAAACACCTCACTCACTCATTCCACACCAGGTTGGATGAAAACCTCAGCACACCTGAAAACAAAAACTGTAAAACATCTGTCAGAGTGAATCACCATCAAGCTCCAGGGTGCTCTTGCAGAAGCTATTAAGAGCAGAATTCCAAAGGCTACATGTGTGACCTTTTGATTAGGCTTGAAAAAGAAGCACAGAACTGCAGTAGAAACTGTGACATGACTGTTCAGACGAGGAAACAACACGACAAAAACATTTAACAGCATGCTGGAAACACAAGACAGCTTCTGCAAGCAGGATCGGCTGGAAAATATGGTTAAGATAAGACGGCTCCTTTAACGTGTGCACTAACTATATTGCCGATGTCGGAGAACATGGCCACAAAACCACAAATTGGTTGTACAGATAAACAATGTTCACAAAAAAATGCCTCCAGACTCTAGGGATGTAATAATCAGAGGTGGCCAAAGTACACGCATTCCTTCCTCAAGCAGAAGAACAGATGCTTTAAATGATTAAAAGTCGCGTTACTGATTCAACTTTACTGGGAAAAGGTATAAAAGGAAAACATTTTCTTCTTTCCACTGCCGGTTTCTGTTTAAGCAAACAGAGCCTGACACTATTCCTTAACAATTCAATTGAAAATAAGGATAACTACTGAAAATAGTGAACATTAACTTCACTGATCACGTTCATCCATGTCTCTGCAGGTTCTCTCTGTCATTGATATTACATTCAATTTCTTGAGGTTGAGGGTTTTGCTCAGGAACCCAGTTGTGGTGATGCTGGAGGTGGGATTTGAACCTGCAACCTCTTGGTCCATAGGCGAGTATCCTGCCACTGGACCATGATAACACCCCATACTTCTTTCTTTCATACTGCCTTTCTTCTCTGTAACCTTCTGTAATCAAACACTGTCTTGCTGTGGGCAGCGGTGGCCTAGTGGTTAGGGAGTTGCCCTGGATTGAAAGATTGTGGGTTCGATTCCATCGCCAGTAAGTTGCCCTGAGGAACCCTTGAGCAAGGTACCGTCCCCGCCACTGCTCCCCGGGGGCTTTCAATAGCTGCCCCCTGCATGTGTGTATGGGTGAAACGCAGAGGCTGAATTTCATTGTGTTGTGCTGCGTTTCACAATGACAAGGGTTTTCACTTTCACTTTCAGAAAGATATAACAAAGGATTGTTGTTGTATTTTGTAGGAAGAGTAGGAAGTACAGACTTGAATTTACATTAAAATAATTTAGCAGAGACTTTTATGCAGAGTGACATACTTGAGGGCTTATTATTATTATTGTTATTATTGATGTTGTTGTTATTGATAATAATAATGGTGATGGTGGTGGTAATGATGATTGTTATTAATATTATTGTTATTATTATTAATATTCGTCATCTTCCTCATCATAATTGGTATCATTTATAGAGCAATTTTCATGCATTTAGATGCCGCTCAAAGTGCTTTATATTTTGCAACAATCTTTAAAAAATTAGACGTTTAACTGCTTAATTGTAAATGACTACGCTAGGACAAGTAAGAACTTTTAAAATATATATTTGTTTAAAATGGTCAAAGCAAGTTATAAAGTAATGAACTTAATAAAGTGTTTGGCTTTTTCTTGAAAATACTAACTAGAGTTCCCTGACAGATATTGTTTGGCAGTGTGTTCCAAAGTTCTGTCATTCAGTCAATTTCTGGGCCACTAGTCCTAATCAGGGTTGCGGGGGGGTGCTGGAGTCCATCCCAGCTTACACAGGGCGAAGGGCATGACACACCCTGGACAGGTCGCCAGCCTATCGCAGGGAGGAGCGAACACCTTGCTCAAGGGTACCTCAGGGAAACCCACCAATAAGGGGTTCGAACCCCCAATCTTCCGATCCGGGGCCAACTCCCTAACCGCCAGGCCACCGCTGCCCCTGTTCCAAAGTTATGGTGTATAAAATCTAAAGGTTTCATTTTAGAAACCTTCATTAAAGCGGAGATTGCTGATCTGAAGACACGATTTAGTCTATCAGGAATGCACCAAGGTGCCGATCCATTAAGGGCTTTAAACAAGTTTCCAAACAAAAACGTGTCCTTGACACTAGAAAGCCTAGATCTGAAATAAGAGCTGCTAGCAAATGCAAATTCTGTTGGACATGAAACTTTAAATGAAATATTCCAATCTATGGTAAGAATACAACGCACTGTATCACAGTATGGTTTCTTGTATTGCTCGTGAGGAGGGAGAGATGGTGACACAGTGGTTAGCAATGTCCCCTCACAGGGTGAAGGTTGTGGTTTTAATTCTGACCTGGGTACTTTCAGTGTTTGTACGTTCTACCCGTGTCTCTGTGGGTGTCTCTTCCAGGAGCTCCGATTTCCTCCCACAGTCCGTAAATCATCTGGTGGATTTCAGACGCTTAACTGCTTTTGATCGTGACACTATAAAGCACATCTTTGATTTAAATACTGTGTTTTTATAATTCTGAATGCTCAAATAAACTAAATGGAATCATTAACATACTAACGCAAGTGACATTCCCAGCCACTCTTCTGCTTTTCTGAAAAATGTACAGATGCACATTTAACCTTGATCGGAATCCTGTCACCTAAGCACAATTAACCTCAGCTGGAAACTCAAACACGTTTAACCATTTACTGCATTTAGCAGATGCTCTCATCCAGAGTGACTTCCAGTTCCTGATTACAGGGACAGTCTCTCTGGAGCAACTTGGGGTTGAGGACTTTGCTGAGGAACGCAGTGGTGGTGAAGAAGGTGGGATTTGACCCTGCAACCTCTTGGTCCATAGGCGAGGATCCTACCACTAGATCGCCAACCTTGGTTGCAACACATTTGACATTGGAATTTTGTAGCTTGAGCACATATGCAATGTGAGCTACAGCACACACACACACACACACACACACACACACACACACACACACCAGACCGAACAAGTTTTTTGTGTAAGTGCTGATGGACAGGTAACCTTGGCCTGCAGTGATACTCCGGAAGACAACAATACACACATCCCCACACAAAGTCAGAGTGGACATGGAAGATGAGAGACAGTGGCTGCTGAGTCACACAAAGTGGTATTGAGAGAGTTGCCATGTGTGTGAGGCAGAGTGAGCACAGAATTGCAGCAGAAAGGGAAAACGCTGGAGGATTCATTTAGTGAGTAATTATATGTTAAACTAAATACTGCTAGATATATTATAGATGATACGCCAGGGCACTTCCCTTTTCCTTGATGACAATCACACACACACACACACACACACACACACACACACACTTATCACTCTGTAATCTGAAAATCAATTACTTCATCATAACCTTCAACAACACAGAAATCAATGGGCCAGTGATGACAGTTTGCAGGATGACATATTGGAAAAACATAGCATGGTCCTGGAAGGTTGTCATCCCCACTTACACACACACACACTCCCTCAGCATCACTATTACAAACAAATTCTGTACACACACAGGCCAGACATGAACATTATATTGTAGATGATAAGATCAAGGCTGCACAACCAAAGCTCTGTTTAATGGCACTGCTAACATGATTGGAATTTCTCAGGTTACTCTAGGTCACACACACACACACAGACACACACACACACACACACACACACACACACACACACACACAGTGATCGCCAGCCAAAGACTGACTCGTTGCTAAGTGGGTTAAGCCTGTTGGTCGGTTTTAACTCAATATTAAGTGGATTTTGCCTCTGGAGTTGAGAAATTTCCCCATTCCCACAATTCTATGGCACTTCATCAGCATCAAACACGAGCATGCATGCAGCACAGCTGGAGCGAGTGTGTGTCAGAGATGGAAAAAGAAGGAGGAGGAGGATAGTTAGAGTGATAGCCTGATGGACAGAGAGGTGAAGTCCTCTTGGCTCTCTCTCTCTCATTACTGTTTGGCAGACAGTGTTGGCCGTGGCTTTAATGGTACTGTAAACAGACTCTCTGACTTCAAATCAGAGAGAGGGGAGAGGGACTGGGCTCGGCTGTGCAGAGAGAGATCGAGATGGGGGGGGGGGTGACGGGGTAAATGAAAGAGGGAGGTCTGGTCAGTGTGTAAAGGGCAGGAAGGGCATGTCTTAGTCATGCGCCTTGTCTTGAGGCGTGGAAAGAGTGGTGGGGGAGGCAGACAGTCTTTAACTCTTATGCTGCTGAGGTGAGAGGACACACCAGAAAAAAAAAAAAGAAAAAAGAAAAAACCACACAACACATATGGCTGTTTGCATTTGTAACATCACAGCGATGTATGGCTTTGGGACAGAGGAACTGCAGGCCCAGTCGCAGGAATGCAGAGCATGTGGATCAGAGTTTTAAATGGACGTACACATGCTGCAGGAGCTGAAACACAGCTTAACACCATGCACACACCAGTTTTTAACCCAAAGAAGGAGAATGTGGTTCATGCATTTCCATTTTGAGCACTAGGCTCCTAGAGCTAACTTGATAAATGTGTTTATGAATGGACCTAAATCTATCTGGGACAGCTGTGTAAAGTAGAAGAACTGTGGTGATGCATAAGACAAATGCCGTTTCGGCTGGGGAAACAGCACATTTTCTGCTGATCTGGGAGCAGTTTTCTGTAAAGAATGACCTGTTATAAAAGGGCAGTTACTGCCGACAGCGCTACTTTTGAAAGAGGAACATTCTGGGCTCTGGCCCACAGTTTCTCACACACTGTTGCTGAGAAATTGGGTAAACTAAGACTTCCTGCAGTGGGCAAGCCAGTCAGTCTCAAAGTGCAATTTTTTTTCCACTTCAATGCTTAAATGTTTCAGATTGTTTGCATGACCATTTGTGCATACCTCAACCCTGAGATAAATTTTACTGAAGAGGCGAACAGAGGACATGGACGTGAGAATTAAAGATGAATAGTTGTAACAATTATTTGACAATAGTGAAAGTGTCTATTTGTCATTGTGAAGCACAGCAAAGCACACAGTGCAACATCACAAAATGCTTCCTCTGCTTTTCACCCATACACACAGTGCAGCAGGGAGCTGCTATTTCCAGTGCCCAGGGAGCAGTGATGGGGACAGTATCTTGTCAAAGGGTACCTGAGAGCAACCTACTGGTTTGGGATTTAAACCCATCACCTTCCGATCCTGGGGCCAAGTACCTGACCACTGGGCTACCACTGCCTGGTGTTGGGTTCTCTGCTAAGATGCCACCACTGCCCCACAAACAAAAATAAAAAACCTTTTATAAAATAAAAAAAAAATCAACATTTTTATTTTTCATCTACAAACAAAACAGCCATTTTACAGCAGCTTATTTGGCCTTAATTAACCTACAAGAATGTACTGAAAAATAATTAAATAAATAAAATGTGTATATATTATATATATATATATATATACACACACACACACACACAGTACTGTGCAAATGTTTTAGGCAGGTGTGAAAAAATGCTGTAAACAAAGAATGCTTTCAGAAATGGAAGTGTTAATCATTTATTTTCATCAATCAACAAAATGCAGTGAATGAACTAAAGAGAATCTAAATCACATCAATATTTGGTGTGACCACCCTTTGCCTTCAAAACAGCATCAGTTCTTCTAGGTACACTTGCACACAGTTTTTGAAGGAACTCGGCTGGTCGGTTGTTCCAAACATGACTGTGTTTCTCCTCCGTGTGACATTGATGATCATCAGCACCTGTTTGGTAAAACTGGTTGATCACACACCGACTATAATCCTACAGAATCCCTGACTTTGTGCAAGTGTACCTAGAAGAACTGATGCTGGTTTGAAGGCAAAAGGTAGTAACACCAAATATTGATTTGATTTAGATTTTTCTTTTGTTCGCTCACTTTGCATTTTGTAAACTGATAAAAATAAACAATCATTATTTATATCTCTGAAAGCGTTCTTTGTTTACAGCATTTTTTCACACCTGCCTAAAACTTTTGCACAGCATTGTGTGTGTGTATATATGGCTGAAAGCTCAACAAAGGAGTAATGTCTGGGAGTTTTATCTTCATATTGCTGGAGTTTGAAAGGGGAAAGTGAAAGTGACTATTCTCATCATCGCACACAACACACAGCACAGAACACAGTGAACCACAACGAAATTGGAATTCTGCATTTAACCCATACATTCACACACACCGTGCAGCATTGGGCAGCTATGAAAGCGCCCGGGGGGCAGTGACGGGGACGGTACCTTGCTCAAGGGTACCTCAGGGCAACCTACCGGTAACGGCTTTGAACCCACAATCTTCCACAATCGTCCAATCAGAGTTTGGACTCTGAAGCAACAGAATGATCAGTACACTGTGGCATGGTGGTCTAGTTAAAAAACCAAAGTACTTCCGTATATCACTGAGGGTTGTTCAAAATTACTGGTTGAAGAAGGAACTGAAAATCTGCTGCTAAGTTTCATGGGCTTATAAAGTCTTTACCGATGAGCTCAAGCTGGTAGTCAGTCTCAAAAAAAGTTGATTTTCCACTTCCAAGCATTTGGAAATTGAGTGCTGACTACAAAGCACTGAACTTGATTTGGTCTTTTCAGCCGCCGTGGCTGATGATAGCGATGCTGGCTACAGTGAGAAGGATGAGGAGAGTGTGGGATGGAGGAGTGAGTGCAAAATTTGTAGTCAATATGTCTTGAATGATGACGATTAGCAACAGGCTCTGCTGTTCTGTAGTCCAGAAACACATTAAGGCCCCTGATAAAGCTTAACAAAAAACTAGCACTAGCCCTGAATACAGATGCTGCCATTATGCTGCTAACATTATAATAAAAGGAATTCTATACACTTTGCTCTACTACAGTTGGGCAAAGGTGCTAATTTTTATAAGCGCAGTTGTGGTTTGCAAGATAGCTAGTTATAACGACAGTGTTGCCATGAAAGGAGGCACTTCCGCAATTTCACCGTTGACCTAAAATCTATATATATATATATCTTTTTTGCTCTGATATGTTATCTCATTGAAGATCATCATTTTGTTAAAGACCATTCATCAACATTAACTCTTAGTTGGCTTGAAGCGTTGATGTTTTATTTTTTTATTAGACCACAGGGTGAAAAGTGCTATTTTGGAACCTGAAAAGAACTGGAAGGTTGTGGGTTCTAAGCCCAGACCAGAAGGTTACCCTAAAGACTGAGCATGGTTCCGCTTCTTTGCTTCTCTTCTGGCACAAAACAGTGATTGGGGGCTTTTCTTAAAACCAGTTGATGTGCTTGAGGTCAATGAAAACATTTATTTAAAAAAATCTGACACCCCCCAATTTTGGTTATACTGAAATTGGAACTGGACATAAAATATCAAAATTGGTGCATGACCATGACCTATAGAGTAACCAAGTACATTAAAGCATTAAAGTATGTTTGTTGGCTCGCTCTCTCTCTCTTGCTCACACACACACACACACACACCCACATACCCCCCACATACCCCCCACATACCCAAAGTGACTTACATTCCCCACTCTGACCCTGAGTGCCCAGTTCCCCGCCTCTACTGTCTACTCTCCACTTAATAGATAGTGTCTTTATTTATCTGTTTACTCTCTCTCTCTCTCTCTCTCGCTCTCTCTCTCTCTGGTTAGAGCTGCGCTGTAGAGCAGATTTTATCAGTTTCTCTTGCACTGATCACATTGGTAACTTTACACAAGCAATGCATGTTCAAAAGTGTGCAGTCACTGTTACTTTTTTGACTTTTTCCCCTTATGCTCAAATTTCAGTGTTTGTGTGTCAAATATGCCAAAAAAGTTTCATAATTTTTACATGAACATTTACCAACCGCTCTTCATCCTTTCAATTAAACCCTTTTCTGCAGTGCTTTGAAGACTGATAGCTGTCAGTGACCTCTGTTCTGCATTCTGTACTGTATTGCACTCACAGTTTGAGCCAAAACACTTATAACTTCAGCATGAATGGGCCGAGCTAAAGCAGCTTAGACAAATGAAGATCAAAATATGTAAAAGACACAGATCCTGTGGCATGAACACTTAATAGTGACAAATAGCTCTTATTTGTATATGAGCTTGGAGAAGATAGCTTAAAAAGTTTGTGCCTGTTTCTATATCAGTGGTAATAATGTACTTAAAGAATTTTATGTATTCTCATACAAGGTACTCTGGACTTTTACATCATAATGCATCTATTTCTGAACCAGTAACGTTAGAAAAGCTGTTAATTTGGTTGGAAACACTGGATCAAAAAAAGCAATATTACCCATCAAAAATACAGAGCTTACTTACATTAGCTATGTAACTGGAGAATGAGCGAGCGAAAGAAACAAAGGAATTAATTAATTGATTAGTTAATTGATTGATTGATTAAATAAAAGAAAGAAAATTAGCAAGGGCTGTTCAATTAATCATCTTTATATCAAAATTGCAGTTTGACAGTTGAGTGTGTTGGGAGAATTTCATAATAAAAGTCTTAAAGACAAAACTCGTGAATTGACAGTCTGACTCAAAACATATAGTACTCCATCTTTAAGTCAAATAAATAATAATTTGGACAAAGAAAATAAGAATAATAATAATTGGGATAAAAAAAGAGAAATGGCAATTGATTTATGGTAATATTATGTTTACTCGTTTTTGAAAGTCACAATTAGATTTTCTTCCCAAATCTTTGATATATTGAATATTGGCCTTCATTACTGAAGAAGAAACCAAACTGTTGTTGTTCAACTAAATAATTCAACACATTTTAAATTTAAAAACAGATATAACTATTTGCACTTGTGGAGAGACTATATACTGAAAGTGCTAAAGTGCCCTAAAGAGTATTAAAACCTCACACAGAATCCAAAAGCACAGTAGGGGTTGGAAACATTTTCAGCAGGGCTATGGCATAAGACCGGCCTGCACCTTGTTCAACACTTCCAACAGCACAGTTGGAACAGGCTACAGCCTCTATTCTCACGCTTCATGATACAGAGGTCAAAATTCCTGCTTGATGCCAGTGCCTTTATCCTGTGAACACCAACTCAAACAGGGCAACAGCACACGCTCAATCTGCTCCACAAACAAGGCCAAATAAGGGCCCTGGATGTCAACCTAAATAAGACAAATCACCGTTTTTAAAAATAGGTTCCGAATTCAAGAAAAGGCCTACCTTGCTGCTCAGCAGTTCAGTCCAGACTCATATTGGATTAAACATGCACTCAGTCTCACATTTATTTTAAAGGGAAGCTTTTAAGTATATGCACTTATAATAAAAGGCCCACCAAGCTCTCTATCTGACATCAACAGAGCATCTGCGCAAAATTGAATCTCTTAGATTCTGGATGATGAACTTTAACAGCATCATTCAAGTTTTCCATCCCCACCTCTGTGGGGTGAACAAAAGGAGAACTGAATTCTCAGACACAGAATTCTATTACCAATTCTTAAAATCTCACAGAAATTTCTGTGAAATTTCATATTCATCTACAGGCATCTCAGGTCTATAAACTAACATTAAGATTATGAACAAAAAACAAAACAAAAAAAAAAAAACAATCCATCTCCTGGACACACAGCATCTCAATCCTTTCAGTCTTTTTGCGAAAATGAGCCGAAACAATATCGGTACCAGAAGAGTTTTGCACCGGAGCTATGAGGCTGCTATGAGGTACTATGAGGTAGGTGTGCAGTGATTACATTTTTACCCACCAATTAACATCTAAATCGTCAGACATTCGGCTCAAAACGTAATCTCAAATAGACTCGCTTATAGGGTTCTTAGGGGTGTAAACATAAAACCTTGTGATTTCACGATGTGACAATGGACATCATAAAAGAACAGGCATTCTATTAATTATGAAATGTAACACAGCTGCTTCGATGGGCTGGCGACCTGTCCAGGGTGTGTCCCCTGTCCTTCGCCCTGTGTGAGCTGGGATGGACTCCAGCACTCCCCCGCGACCCCGCTTGGGACAAGCGGCAGAAAATGACTGACTGACTGACACAGCTGCATTGTTCAAACAATAAAGTTCAACCAACAACCCTCTACAGCACATTCATGTTCTATACCCTAAACACCTCCTGCCACTCAGCTCTAGCATGAGTTGCGCAACATCCTTATAGTAACCATTTTCCTCATTTGAATTTTCCAAAAATGGTTCCATGCAATAAACTCAATCAGTCCAGTCCATTGTTAGATTGGTAGTTACATCTTCAGCCTTTTTTTGTGTAACATTTTATTGGTAGTTGCTGTTTTACATATTTGTCCAAGACAGCATACCAGGGCGACAGAAACCACATTAGCGCAACATGGCATAAGGCAAGCTGAAGTGTAAGGATATACAATCTTCATGAAAAGCTTTTTGCACAAGAACACATTGCATTGTCAACAGAAAAAGAGATGTCATATATAATTTTTGCTATTTCAAGCTATATTCTACTGCTTTTGCATTGGCTCCTATAAATCAGCTAAACTGCCTTCTAACAAAACACATTCCAAAATGTACAGCACTTCTCTTCAGAAGAACAAAGTAAAGCAGTTTGACCAGAGGTGTGCCAACAGCATAAGGCCTGCCCACTTTACACTGGTAGAACTCAAACACCTAGTTTGGAATGTTGACAGTGGTTTCCACATAAGAAGACAAATGAGAGACACATGAAAGGGCAAAAGGCGGCTCACCTATTCAGTTTTATTAAAAGTCCTACCTAACAGCCAGACCTTCTTTGCATCAGCTGCCTATTCAAGCTCCCTTAATCAGACGCTGACCACAGGAAGGGTTCAGACACAGGAGAAACAAGCTGCACAAAGAAGAAAGACTGTATATACACAAGGCGGGGGCAGGTGAACACAGTCTCCCTCAGAAGTCTGTGACAACGGTTTAGATCAAATTACAAGAGCCCCTTACCTGACACAGTGAAAGTACAACTGCTCTGCTAATATTGGGACAGGGCTTGAACGTCTGCTTTGCCTGATCTAAATCCCTTTTTTACAATGAATTAATACGTAAAATAAACACAAAGTAGTACGTGCATGTACGTCTGCATGGCCGTGTGTCTGATATTTGCAGTTTCTTTGCTGAAATCTGAAGCAGTGCCATTAGTGTTGCAAGTCCCATTAGTGGTTCTGCCAGTTTCCACAGCTGAACTGCATGGGTTCGAGTCCAATTTGGCTCAGGTCCTTGGACTTTTCTTCATTTCCTCCGAGCTTGCTGAATAGAATTGCACCTGGAGTTGAATCGGGACGGCGCTGAGGCTTTATAATGCTCCGTTACTACTTCAACAAGCTGGTAGCGGCACTCCTTTTTATTTACTAATTTCTACAGCACGGTTTGGCAACATATTCAGATATCTGTATAATTTGGCAAGCGTGTAATGACTCCAGGATGCAGTTTGCACAATGCTAACTGATGCTTAAGCTTCCATTACGTGTTGGCTACATTAGCCTTGTACCTCTATAAAAAATGTATTAATTAATTAAAAAAAAAAAAAAAAAAAAGAACTTCAGATGTGCCTTGGGTACTCTACTAAATTCCGGAAAACTGTTTGTAAGATTTTCTTAGAAGTGCCACTTTAAGATCTTCATTTTCAGTAATTGATTGCTCTTGCTAATACCAAAAAAAAAAAAATGTAAAAATACGGGATCTAGCTGCATTAGAAAAATATACCTTGAATATAAATAACATTAAAGCAGATTGTAACCAACACATTGTGCTTTTTCAAAGGGCAACTAATGTAGCTTTAAACACTGGCTTGAAATATTGGTCAAATACTAATATCTGATGCTGATATTGTGCATTCCTAGAATACATTGCAGAATTTAGCAATTGCAAATATGAATACCGTTTGAATCAGTTGATGAATCAAGAATGTGAATACAACAATGAAAAAAGTAGGTAAATGTAAAATAAGGTTCAGTAAAACATCTTAACGATTCAGTGTTTTTTAAGGGTTCAGAAATGGCATAATTGAATCTCTTTTGAAATTCATAAATACCTCAACTCATCAAAACACCCAGTGACACTGACCTGCAGCTCTGACTGGTCATCTTGTCAAAAACGCGGCTTTGGCAGAGACTCGCTTTGCAAATTGCAGCCTTCAGCAATATCCTTACCAATATCCAAAACCGATTTACAGAAAATATATTGTAAATATATAGTCATTTGTATTATATATATATATATAGCATTATTTTAGATATTTCATGTGTGAGAAATCATATAAAATATCTTGAATAAAAATCGTACACCATGATCCCTTAGTAAACTGTTTATGATGTACATATTTTCTCATGACCACACACGCCCAAACCTTTCCCCACAAGTGTATTCGGTACTGAAGACCCCAGCTATGGTTCACGTTATAAGTTCATATAATTTGGTTCAAGTAATAAAATTCATCAGCAGCTCCTATAACTGATTAAATGAAACCAGATCAGTATGATAGAAAGCCTGTCAATTGCTGGGCTTCCTCTCAAAGTGCTCTGATAAAAGTTAGGCAACCACGCATGCAACGAATCACAGGGTCCCGTTTATTCATTTCTGTATTTTTTTCTAATTTTAGAGCGTTTCAACACTCCAGTGAGTGAATTTGCATATGCTTCACTCGGGTGTCCTAAGCCCAGCACTTTAAGTGTGTTTCTGTGTGCAATTGGCCAACCATAACTTACAGGACCATTCAAACCATGTGCAAGAAACAAAACACTTTCCCTTTAATCTGTGCATGAGCAAAATCCAAAAAAAATAAAAATAAAGCACCCAAAGCTCAAAGCTTATCTCAAGAGCACAGACTGAGCTCTAACTGCACAGCAGTGCAAAACAAGCTCTATGCTGGATTCATCCTGCCAGGAAGGGTGGCAATCCGGCATTCTGTTCTGTCTGTGCAGTTATAATGAAAAATCAAAAACATATAATCAGGTGTTCAACTTCATCCTGTTCTACTGACATATAGACTCTTAATCCACTATCACAATATCAGCCTTTGGAACATGGCTGGCACATGCAGATCAGATTTGCATGGATGCTGTGAACATCCTGACCCAGTTTTAGATACAACACACCAGTGCTCTGTGGGTCTTTAGATGAACCAAGAGTGATAAGCGATCTAATATACATTATATATACTACATGTACCATGGAAATTATCAGCCAATGTCATAACGTGTCTTTTAAAAGTGACATAATTGAATATAAATGATTGCTTCCAGACTGCTAGTGTTCATCAGTGAAAAATAATTTAATACCCTGCATATTTCAATTGTAATAAGTAGTAATATAAAAGCAATATGTCTGTCCGTATCACTAATCCTTCAATAAAACGGATTGCAGGCCTTGACGATGTTTGACCTGAAGTTCATTTATATAAGCATCTGGCTCTCAGACTGACTGACGGAGCATCGCATTCAAGTGCTGAGCAGCGTGCAACAGCACCCTTATCTTGGAGGGAGTGTGCTTTCATAAGACAACTAGCACTCACAGATGAGATATAAATGCACCCTCCCTCCTCCCTTTGACCCTCCCTTCTCTGCAGCAGCCGTCCAGTCTGGCACATATCAGCTGACGTTGAACCGGGTCAGGGGTAGCAATGCAGGGGGCTTTGAGGATTTGAAACGAGACATTATTCAGAACATTTACATTTACGGCGTTTAGCAGATGCTCTTATCCTGAGCGACTTCCATGTCCTGATTACAGAGACAGTCCCCCTGGAGACACTCAGGGTCTTGCTCAGGGACCCAGTAATGATAGTGCAAGAGGTGGGATTCGAACCTCCACCCTCACAGAACACTTTTATACTAACTGCAAACCTCCTGCACAAACTGGTAAGAGTGGAAGGGTGGTCCCTTTTAAAAGGACCTTTCCCTTTCTTGCTGTTGTTATCTAGGGGTAGGCTTAAATTGGATGGATCTCAGCCAGTGCCACAACATTCAAAGTACAGTTTATTTCATTGTGTTGCCTTACATCCTACTGTCAATGGCTAATCCTGCTCTTTCCAATGAATCTTATGATTGGGTAGTGCTTTAGAAGTATATAGACGATGTCCATGATATGCTCAGAGAAGTGCACGGTGATGGTGTAAGGCTGTTTTTGTGACTGTGTTTTAAGGCTGAATTGAGACAGAATATCTGACAATATTTCTCATTACCATAAATTACAGCCCTGCGAGTGACTGGCAACCTGTCCAGGGTGTTTCTCCACCATTCACACTTTGAGAGCTGGGATAGGCTCCGGCACCACCTGCGACCCGACTCTGAATAAGCAGTTAAGATAATGAGTGACGTGGTGGGGAAAGTGAAAGTGACTATTCTTGTCATTGCGAGGTCACAGCACAGCACACAGTGAACCACAACGAAATTGGACCTCTACATTTAACCCATGCACCATAACACAAACACCGTGCAGCAGGGGGCAGCTATGAAAGCGCCCGGGGAGCAGTAACAGGGACAGTACCTTGCTCAAGGGTACCTCTCGGCAACCTACTGGTAAGGGGGTTTGAAGCCACAATCTTCTGATCCTGTGGTGAGCTCCCTAACCACTAGGCCACTGCTGTGAATGAGTAATCCATTACATCCCATTATTTTAACTCTGAGCATACCATGATATTGTCAGTTACTAAAGAGCACTGACCAACTGCATGTTTTATTAAAAAGAAAGCATAATTAGTCCTGTTTCACTGGAATTAGTGCCGTACACCGTGTGTGATGTGGATGTGTTTAAATTTTTGTGGCACTGCTGTTTCTGCTGCTTATCGTTTAAATTTTAAGTATCAAGATATTATATTGGCGCCATATCAACCACCCCTTGACTGAATCATGTAAATGACCTTCGTTCTAATTGGCTGCCTTGTACCGAGTCTCATTCAAAAAGCAAAAAGGACAGGGACAAACACATGCAGGAATTGGTATCAGAGTAAACTCATCTGCATGCAAGTCAGTCTGTTACCACCAGCCATTATCCAGTATGTCACTTAGCGTTATTGCTGGTATATTTTAATATGAAGAGATGAGAAAGCAGCTTGTGGCTGAGAGTTACTGATACATCACACAGTGCACAGTCATGTGGCTTCCCTCTCGCATTATTGATGGGACGATCCATTAGGACTATGAGGGCACAAAGTATTGATTCCATGGCATTGCATCAGCAATGGTGCTCTGGGACACATGCATCTGAACCTGTGTGTGTGTGCTTGTATGTAGGACGACACAGTCTCTACCGAATGATTCACAGCTTCGGTATTTCCTGTGGAACCCTTCAGAGGCCTCAAGGTGGGAATAACTCATAATCACAATCTCAGATTCCAGGGAGTCCGGGACTTCTGACCTTTCACATGCCACCCACATACACACTCTGTAAAGGGGAGTCTCTCCTCAGGCATCTCTCTCTCGCTCTCTCTCTTAAAGGGCCCATATCAAGAAAATTTCAATTTATTTTCTAATTAATGTGCAAACATATGTAAATGCAGTTCATAAAACACAGTGAGTGTGTATAATTCTAGAGGGCTCTAAAGTCGATGCTTGGTGTGACCACCTTTCATCAGCGCAACCCTTTAGTCATCTTCAGGAATAGTTCTCCAAGCTTGAAGGACAATCTGATGCTTTTCTTTGAGCACTGGATTATTTGGTTAAAAGTGAAGTGAAAGTGACCATTCTTGTTAAACACAGCACAACACACAGTGAACCACAATGAAATTACATCCTCTGCATTTTACCGATACACACAAACACGTATTGAAAGCGCCCGGGGAGCAGTGACGGGATCGGTAACTTGCTCAAAGATACCTCGGGGCAAATTACTTGTCTGGGATTCAAACCCATGAGCTTCTGATCCTGGAGCCAACTCCCTAAACACTAGGCTACCGCTGCCGGCTGTTGGGTTCTCTGTCAAGATGATCCCACACTGCTCCTGCCTCTGAGACTGCTACAGGACTGAGAATGGGAGCCAAAAACATCGAAAGTCCTTCAGGCTGGAGAAGTGTTCAACAATAATTGCAAAACAACAAAACAAAAAAAAAAAAAAACAGCTTATCTTACAGGTTCTTGTTTTAATAAATAAAGGTGGGGAAAAAGGAAAAAATGTTGGTGTTTTGGGAGGTAAAACTATGTAACTGATAGGAATAAAAAAATAAAACAGAAAATGTTGGATGCAACCCCTTTAAGGAAAAGCTGAACCGAGAGTGCTAATGAGAATAAGGCTGAAGTGAATAGTAGAAGCCTCACTGCCGTTTTCATAATCAATGGCATATTTTTCAGACTTAACTATCGCTTTAATAACAAGAGACAAAGAGGGCAGCACGTGTCTTATTGGACCAAAACAGACCACCCACTGTTTATTCCTGTACTGCTCCACCAGCCTGCCTACTGAATAGCCAAACACACTGAATACCCAGCACAGGCCTACACACAGCACGAGAAACAAAGACCAGACAACCACGTCTGGCAGAGTTTTAAAGCGGAAGAAAAAAGAAAAAAAACACCAACTAGCTCATGAGCAGACCACACTGAGTGACTGGGTGGAGAGGATTTCTTTGTGCAGAGGTGCAACACAGAAAGGCAGTGAGAGTGGGGGAAATTATCAGCATGAAGGTTGCTGTTTTCTCTCCCTCTCTCACTCTGGCCTTTCTCCCTCACACACACACACACACACACACAGGCAAGCAGCCATGCAGTTCCCAGTCACCCCTCCCCCTCTGCAGCCTCTGCCTCCAGCTCACATCTATCTCCTCCTCGGCTGCACAACACAACAGTTGTCATTTCACGTATTTGGCGGTGGAGCTGTGCTGCTGTACGCCTTCTGCCACAAGAGCCTGCAGGCTGAAGCTCTCCCTCCGGCAGGGTAATGTAGTCCCAGAGCTTCTCTGCATCCCCAATAATCCTGGAGCACGACTGGATCTTGCCAGAAAGACATCTCTCCGACGTTTCTTACACCAAGAATATGCTATCAAACCATGAAAGTTTTACCACGCAGAAGCCGACATGTGGCGGTAGGAGGTGCGAGCTGGCTGCAGGAACTGCGAACGGATTTTGCGAAGCCCGACGAAGCCAAAGACGTCCCATGGCACAGGCGTTCGTTGCTCCCATTAAAACTGAATGAACTAGCATTTGATTTGGGTTAGTTAAGCATTTAATTGATTGAACGAAGGCCATCTGACAGCTTCTCACAACTCCTACATAACTCAATGGCTGAGATCATTTTTAACAGTGACCCTGATAGCAGCCAGGGGTCACAAGGTCAAAACCCAGCAATTTTATTTCCTATGACAAACTTTTCTTTAGGAACTATTTACCCCCCAGCCTGCACAAATAGATCAAAAATATATGTTTTAGAGAAAAACCTGATCTCAGATCAGTTGTAAGAGAACGCCTGCGGGATGCGGCTGGTATTAGTAATGAGTTAGTGAAGAAAGACCTCTGCGGCATGGCTTTTAAAGGAGAGGTGTTCCGCTCTAGAGGGCTGTCCAGCATGTCCAGCTTGTGGACTTTCTCTAACTTTCTCTGAAGTGGAGCACTGAGCTCAGTAACGGAAGCCCTCCCAACTTCAGGTCAGCGAATGCCCCCCACACCGGCCCCGGGACAGTGGAGTGGGAGCGCTCCCACTCCTGCCCTGCTGCATGCTCACAGTGGGTGTGTGTGTAACACACGGCAAAACGCATTCAACTGCAAAGCAGTTCGGAGTCCCTGCAGTCCCACAGCCGGCGCTTTCCAGGCTGCTGTCCCCTGTCTCCCCAGCACAGCACAGAAAGCCCTCCTCCCCCTCCTCCTCCTCCTCCTCCTCCTCTTCCTCCTCTCTTTAGAGCGCTCTGCTTACCTGAGCAGTCCTGGCAGCTGGATGGATCCGGAGCCGGAGCCCAGCAGCCCCTTCTTGCCGCTCAGCAGCTTCTCCACCACCGCTACATTCCCAGTGCGCGCCGCCTCCAGCAGCTCCTGCTCTTTCCCCATGACGGAGCAGCCCGAGCCAGGACTCCCTCAACCCAGCATCCCAGCGCACTGCCCTCCTAACACTGACACAGCTCCGCCTGCCTCTCACACGCGCGCGGTGTGTACACTCCACGCCTTCCTGTGTGTGTGTGTGTGTGTGTGTGTGTGAGTGTGTGTGAGAGAGAGAGAGAGAGAAGCTGTATCAACAGCGCATCCCAGCCTCCCTCTCTCTCTCTCTCTCTCTCTCTCTCTCTCTCTCTCTCTCTGGGTGTGGAGGAGAGGGTCGGTGTGACTTTGTTGCAGTAACCTATTTTTAATGCGTGTGTCTGTCTTCCCGCTGTAATTGGAATGTGTGTGTGTGTGTAAAGGGGGGTAGATCTTCTTCTTTCAGTGCTGTGTATTGTTCCTGAATGGGTTCACCTTTGCAGCGGAGGACACACACACACACACACACACACACACACACACACACAGGAACGTAGACTCTGCTTCCACCTCCCTACGAAAGCATCACTTCCTGTACGACTATTCCCTCTCCTCCAGGGGGAGAAGAGAGTGTGGATGTAGAGAGGAGGAGAAAGAGAGGGAGAGAGAAAGAGGAGAGTGCGTGAGTGAGAAACGAGAGGGAGAGAGAGTGGAGAGTGAGAAACAAGGAGATGAGAGTGAGTGAGGGACAGGGAGAGAGAGGAGAGTGAGGGACAAGGAGAGAGAGGAGAGTGAGGGACAAGGAGAGAGAGGAGAGTGAGGGACAAGGAGAGAGAGGAGGGACAGGGAGAGAGAGGAGAGTGAGAGAGGAGGGACAGGGAGAGAGAGGAGAGGAGGGACAGGGAGAAAGAGGAGGGAGAGAGAGGAGAGTGAGGGACAGGGAGAAAGAGGAGGGACAGGGAGAGTGAGGGACAAGGACAGAGAGGAGAGAGAGGAGAGCCAGGGAGAGAGTGAGAAACAAGGAGATGAGAGTGAATGAGAGACAAGGAGGGACAGCTGCAGACCCACCGGGTGTTGGACAGAGTCACTGAGCTGCAGCCCCGCCAGGAGGGAGTGACAACCTGATCTTATAAGCCAGATCTATTCCAGACCCTCCCTCCTCCATTTCTCTCTCTCACTCTCTCTCTCTCACAATAAGCAAGGGCTTGTTGAGGAGCTCTTTGGTATTTTGTTGTGGGAGTGAATTACACAAGGACTGCATTCATTTGCCTTAACTGGCAGTAAATTCAGTACACATGCATGATGTGTGTGTGTGTGTGTGTGTGTGTGTGTGTTTGTGTGTTTCCTGTCCCACAAAAAAAAGACAATTTGCAATGGAAAGCAAGTCAGATCGCTCCACAAAGCTGGTGAACGTTGCTATTTCTGTGCTCGCCCACAGAGGGCGCTGTTACGACTCAGTTATTTAACCACGTGACCTGAAAAGCTACACGTTAAGGCTACAGGTACTCATTGATTCTAAAATCGTTCCATCATACACACACAGTTGATGAGCACCAATAAACCTTATTTCTTCAATTTCCTTTCCTTCCTCATCGGGGCGCCCCAGTGGATCATCTGTTTTCTTTCTGTCTTCTCTATCTTCCTCTTGAACACCTAACACCAAAACATAGCCAACTGCCTAACATGCTGTTTGTCCCCCACATGCTGCCAAAACAGCTTTGACTTGCTGGGATGCTAAAATGCAAAAGCACCCAGGGAGCCGGTGATGGAGATGCTCAGGGGTACCTCAGGGCAACTTACTGGTCTGGGATTCATTTTATATTTACATTTACATTTACGGCATTTAGCAGACGCTCTTATCCAGAGTGACTTCCATGTCCTAATTACAGGGACAGTCCCCCTGGAGACACTCAGGGTTAAGGGTCTTGCTCAGGGACCCAGTGGTGGTAGTGCTGGAGGTGGGATTCGAACCGGGGACCTCTTGATCCAGAGGTCCGTAGGCAAGTACCCTACCACCGCCACCCACGACCCTATGGCCTTCTGATCCTGGGGCCTAGTCCTTGCTCCCACAAATGGACGAGGCTTCAGCGCCCAACATGTTTTTTTCTGCCTGAGACATCTTCTAATATCATACTACTTTCAATGTACAAGGTTTTGGAAATGATTTTGTTAATATCTCCCACTCATTTTCATAGCTGTCCTAATTAGGGTCACAGGAGGTGGGGGAGCCTGTCCCAGCTCTCACAGGGTAAAGACGAGGAAACCCCCCGGGACAGGACAGCAGCCCATTGCAGAGCACAGATGAAGACGTTCCTATTCTTCTTGGTAGGAGTGTATTATTTCAGCCTGGCTGGATGGGGAGTACCTGTACCCAGCCTTTTTTAGGTCTCTTCAAAGATGCAAGATGAGAGACAGGTTCAGGCCTGGACCCTGACTGAGACACTCCAGGACTTTCAAAGAGTTTTTTTTTTCTTTTCCAAAGCTATTCCTTTGTTTTCCAGGCAGTTTGTTTGCTGTTTGTTTTTTAAAGAGATGTAAGGCTTTGCCCCAGCCTGAACACTGTGGAAAAGGTTTTCCTTAAGATTGCTCTACATCCTCCACTTCCATCTTTCCCACTATTTCCCAGTCATTGTAGAAAAATCTCCACCACATCATATTGCCACCACCATGTTTGACTGTTGTGATAATAATGCTCAGGGCCTGGTTTCCTCCACTTTCCTTGTACTTATTAAAACATCCCTTACTTACTCCTTTTTTTTTCATTTACGGCATTTAGCAGAGCGCAGTTAATTAAGTGTGATGAAATGAAGACTACAGTTCTTTAATTGATGAATGAAGTACCTTTTTTAATTTAAAATGGAAAAAAGTTTTCAAAACCTTTCGAGTGCAGTGAAGTTTTGAAGCTGTGGCCTGGGATTTGAGGAAAGCATAGAAGCTACAGTCTCTTCTACAAGAATTGCAACAGCAAGGCCAGTTTATTTGTTTTTGCAAGGCACTGAAGACATGAGCTTCGAAATCAAAAGATGAGTACGAGTATGAGCTTATTTCATTTACACGCTATACATAGAACATAGCATCTTGTGAATCTGACCACCATGTTTTCCAGTGAGCGAATGTACTGGAAAAGATGTTTCAAAGTAAATTAGGGTAAATTATAATTAATATTAGTTAATATTCCTTGATTACAAGTATTGTGTGTGTGTGTGTTTGCTGGGTGGGGGGTTGGGGGGTGGGGGGTGTTCCTCTCTTACTTGACAGTGAGTTTTGGATCATTGCCTTGCTGTTGATGACGATTCCTAATCCCCTCATCAATATAAAAACGAGTTTGTTCCTGAAGCAGCCATGTACACTCAAGTCCTGGCACTTCTCTGTGCTTCACAGATGAGCTTGTATGTTTTGGATCACAAGCACATCCGTTCTTCCTCCACGCTTTGGTGTTATCACCCCTTTGGTAGAGAATAATCTTTGTCTTATTAGTCCATAAGACATAGTTCAAGAAACTGATTAGGGTCAGGGGTGGTGCTGCAGCCCATCCCAGCTCTTACAGGGCGAAAGGCAGGGAAACACCCTGGACAGGTCGCCAGTCCATCACAGGACCAACACACATAGTCACGCCTACACGCAATTTAGCTTCTCCACCCTCCACCTGACATGCATGTTTGTGGACGATGAGAGGAACCCCACGAAGACACATGCAGAACATGAAAGCTCAAAACAGAAAGGGCCCGGACCGTCCTCTCTGGGAATCGAACCCAGGACCTTCTCGCTGTGATGAGACAGCGTGAAACACTACACCACCATGTACGCCGCCTTTGTATTGTTTGTTTACTGATTCTGGCAGCCTCTGTATATCTGCTCTTAAAGTCTTTTTCAAGCAGTAGATCCTCCCTTGTGAAAGTGAAGTGAAAGTGACTAGTTTCATCATTGTGAAACAGCACAGCACACAGTGAGACACAATGAAATTACACCTCTGCATTTAACCCACACACGTTGCAGCAGGGGGCAGCTATTGAAAGCGCCCGGGGAGCAGTGATGGGGATGGTACCTTGCTCAAGGATACCTCAGGGCAACCTGGGATTCCTGGATTCGAACCCATGACAATTCTGATCCTGGGGCCTAGTCCCTAACCACTACACCACCTCTGCAAAGATTGTGAAAGTTGTTCATGATAACACTGATTGCTGTTTTGGAGTTTTTCTTTACCACTCGCACAGCTTGTTTATCATCAGCTGTTTTCTTTAACTGAGCGGTTCGGTTTCTGTTGCTCGGTGTTTCTTTGTTTTTCAGGATTTTCCGAGTAGTTACACCGATTATGTCCAATGTTTGTGAAATGCTTGTAACAGCTTCAGAGAGACAGCTATCTGTTCTTTATGCTGATTGTCTCTTTTTAACCACAAATGCAGTCTTCCAAGGTGAACTCGCATCAATGTTTTCAACACACAGCAAATAGACATGAATACATCTTGCTTGTCAATACATTTGGATGGGATTGTTTTTTTTTTTCACAGAAAAAAAGTTGAGCATGAGTTGCACTGTCATCTTGACATGTTAGAACATTAGTTTCCATTCGTTTATCAGATTCACTTCCAATTTGTGATTATAGACTGAAGGCATCCTTAAGCCATCAGAAAGGCCTCGTCAGAACATACTTTTCTATTTCCATACACGGGTCCACACATCGTTCTGGATACAAGTGTTTCCGAACAGCATTCCCTCTTTGCAAAACCAGATCCATTAAACTGATTTTGACACACAGGTTCTGATTTCATTCTGTGGTCATTTGTAAGACAGGCTTCTTGATCTGAAGCATCTGGGCCTGCTAAACAGCAGTCTATCCCGGCAACTGAACATGAGACTCTTTCACAAAGTCGAAGCCGTTTCTTCATGTTTGTCCTCGGCAAGAGAATGAAACTCTTACGGATTGGTGAAACTAGAGGAAGCCCAACAAACTGTAAGCTTGTAGTAGCAGAGAAAGTTCTCTTAAAAGAAAGAAGAAACTTCAGCCAGCACAGAGCCCACCATATAATTGGCAACCTCAAAGATTTGAGAAGAGGGTTAGAAAAAGAAAAAAAAAAAAAAAAACCTTTTCAGTTCACAGAAAAAATGTTCACTCCAGAAAGAAAAATAATAATGGCTGGTTGTTGGCAGGGGTGGACTAGTGGTTAGGGGTGTTGGCCCCATGATTGGAAGGTCAAGGGTTCGAATCCCAGAACTGTAGGTTGCACTGAGGTACCCTTGAGCAAGGCACTGTCCCCATAGCTGCCCCCTGCATTTGCATGGATTAATCCCAGTGGCTGTGGTTTGCGGTTTCAAAATGTTCACTTTCATAAGCCCTTATGTTTGTGCAGGTTAACGTCAGTTATCATTAAGGGCTTATGGAACAAGTATGCAGCTCTATGAAGGCCACCCCTCAGCCAAATCAGGAACTGAATTTTTACAATCTTTTTCTTTTTTTTTTTATAGGGAATGGACTTATTTCTAAGCAATTTTAGTTTTGATTCCAGCTATAGCAAATGAATTACTCTGAGCACCCCTTGAAATTAATACCATTTTTCATCCTAGTGGTGAGTGTCAAGCTTACTGATATTTTGTACATTTTTTTTTTTTTATGAATTTAGTGAATATAAATAATGGTTCGGTTAGTTGTTTCAGATTCCCATGACTGCAGGGCACTTTTTGGAAAGGTGTGTCAATTGCGAAAAGTTTCGCACTAGGCAGCACTGCAGTAAGATCTCATTATGCATTTGAACCGACAGCTGAACTCAAAAGAAAAACACCCATAAATACCTACTGTCAAATATGATGACAGGTCTTTAATGCTTTGAGGCTGATTTACTGCTAGTGGCCCCTTTTGTGAAAAAGCAATCGCTGCACCAAATACCAGATTTGACCTGAAACTAAGCTGTGGGTGGACCCGTCCTCAGGAAAATGACCCCAACACGCAAACAGAAATGGTTGCAGGAACACAATCCCAAAGTTTTGGCCCTCCAAGTCTTAGTCTCTACATCAGATTTGTATTCAACCGAAGGCCTGTGGTGTTTAAGAGGACGGTCCACATGCAAGAAGATCATGGAGCAGAAAGAGCTGTTCAAGAAGCCACAGCATCCCTAAGCTGCTCTGCGTCATTCCCACCCTGCCTCACCAATATGAGATTTTCCAGAACAACGTAAAAATGGTGGGGCTTACCCACTGACTGAATATGACTGCAGGTAGTTTTTTTTTTATATGCATGGAACAGGATCAAGTATCCTGGATATTCACAGGGATGTGGTGGAAATTTTTTTTATTCTTATTCCTCCACCCAAAAAGAAAAAAAGTCCTACAAGAAAGACTGAAATGCACATACGTTCCTGAAATAGTTGCAGGAGGTTTTACAAAGTAACTGTTTATTTTATTTCAGATGTTCCAGCAGCGTTCACACATTCGATCATTTTACAAGTTTGCTTATTATCATTGATATTTTTTCTGTTTGTGCTCACCGAGTGGAACTCACATGATGATTTTGTTCGGACTGAAGATGGGCTCTGGTGATTAGGAGCCACAGTACAGACTGAGGGCCACGCTGCCCTCCTTTAGGTTTTCTACAATCAGTGTTTTTGTTAGTCTGGCTCTCTAAGCAGATGTTGGTGGTAAAAGTCCCACTGAGCCTGAGAAGAGCCCGATGAGAGGACTGGAACACACATTCAGAAGAGGGATGGGTAACCAGGCCCCCTGGAGAGGATGTGCGGTGGCAGGCACTTGTAGAGGCTGCGGTGAGGAACGATTGATTTAGAGAGGGAGAGGAAGGAAATACATACTGAGAAATTGCTCTAATCTAAGTGTTTCTATGGAGACACATTACAGCAGAAAAACAGGGGCCTCGTGTCCTCTTGGCATAAACAGGTGAAAGGAACAAACCAATAAAGCAATTGCTTAATACAGGAATACAACATTCTCTAATGAAACTCAATCACGTTTCAGTGGGTAGAAATTTAGAAATGGTTTAACTTTGACAATGCGGTACTTCTGTTCTACGCGCTAAAGTCTCCACAGGCAAGATGTGCGTGTAGAGAACTGCGAGTAGGTCCATTACAGGACTGCAGCGTTCTTATTGTCTCCACTGAGAATTACACAAATAATGCTCACACAGCATGAGAACTGCAAACACCAGGCAGAACTTCAGTCCATATAAAACAAAAGGAAAATATGTCCTACAACACAGAACAGTGGCACACCCACGCACACGTACACCCAAATACACGCACACTCTCACTCTTTCTCCATCTCTCTCTGCAGAAAACACTACCAAATATCTACTACAGGTAGCAAAGTGCTGCTTTTTAAGCCTACACGTTCGCAGAGAATCAAGAGCAAGTGCAATGTTGCGTTATGGAAATTATTGTAGTGAGATTAAAGGTTCAGGAAGAGAGTTTCACTTTTTGGGCATAATAAAACGTGTAAAAAAAAAAACAAAAAACAAAAAACAAACAAAAAAAAAAAAAAACACAACTCTTGCATCCATTCAGAAATTTGTACAAAATATTCCCATTCCTTTACGTTCCCCTACTGTACACACAAACATATTTTTTGTTAAAAGCTCAACATCTTCAAGTCCATTTCTGTGCAAACTGTCTTCTTAAGTTTATTTAATGACATTCTTTTAAAGATATGACATTCAGAGTTAATTTAATTTGTAAGACTAAAAGTGTCCACTGACTAAGCCTATGAGAACGGAATGTGCTCACTATCTCTCACACACACACACACACACACACACACACACACACACACACACACACACACACCAGAGTTTGTCTGGGTCTCTGCTGATAGGGTCATGTGGGTGACCCTCACACATAGCAAGTGAGCTGACATTTTCAAACTGTCAAAAAAAATTCAAAAAAAGTATGCACAGTTCATCAGAAAATGAAAAGATGAAAAGAATGATGGGGCAAGAGAGAGAAAAAAAATGACAAGTCTTTAAAGCAAGTTGTCTAACTAGGCCTTTTTTTCGCTATAATTCTGGGATTGTTTACTTTACTCCCTCGTCCCAACAGATCACAGAGTGTGGGTCCTCAAGCCCAGCCCAGTGTCCTGGAACCGGGCTTGCCTTTGGTGTGAGGCCCCTCCAAACGCTCTGCTGCCCCAGTGTGGCTGGTGTCAGTCCTGTATGCACATGACTGCTAGCTGGTGCTGCCCCCAGTGTTGATCTTCAGGCTCTTTAATTGATGCAGGAGTGTGTCCTTCTCCATCTGAGCCTCAGCCAGAGCCATCTTGGTTCTGGAGAGCTCTTGTTTCAAGCACTCGTTCTCCTCAACCAACACCTGTGAAGAGGAACATGTAGCGTGCTCAGAACTGAATTCACAATTTTGCATTTTAAAAGGACATATTCCATTCCATCTCATCTCATTTCATTTCAGAGGACAAGAATCCTTATCACTATACGATCAGCAACAGAAGGTAAACCCTGCAAAACAGATGTAATAATTCAAAAAGTGCGGGCACCGCAGGTCAAATGAAACCTGTTGTTGACGTTCAAAGTGAAAAGTTTGTATCCTCAAGAGGGAACAAATCATTTAAAATAATGCACAATGGGTTGAGTTTAGGTGGAAAACCACAATAGTTTCTATGTAGAAAATCATTAAGAAAAACATCTTTCAAATCATGGGGGTTTTTAGCTGGGGGGGGGGGGGGGGAGCAAAACTTTAATCAAGCAAGGCTTTCACTTTGCGCTCCTAAACTGATTCTGAATTATTCTATTCTTGTTTATCAATCAGTAATTATAACGCAGGGAGAGTCTCTAAACTATCTGATTAATATGACATGGGACATGAACTAACATCGTTAAGAATTGCAATGAAACTGTAGGTTGTTTTTTAATTACTGAGCCATGAGTTTTAGCCAGACAAATTCCCTCGATAATACATGGCATAGAAAAATCATAGGATTCCATAACAAAAGATGGAGTTGGTATGTTCAAGGGTATTATAGAACTGCAGAATCCAGATAACCGATGAAGAAAAGTACTGCTTTGAAGGCCTCTCCTGCCAGAATGTTTTACCGGTTCATTTGATGGCTATATAGACAAATGTTTGGTCAGATAATGCTGGACTGAAGCAAAGCTAAGAACGAAAGTGAAAGCAATCCAAGAGTTTTTATTCCAAGACTGTACTGAACTACCAAAAAGCATGTACATTCTAATTAGCATGCAGGACATGGTTTGAACACAGCTGTATTAACATCTCTATACCTTTTCTCTACTGGAGGGGATGGGGCTTGTGGGTGACAGAGGTGCAGTCTGAGTGGCTTTCGGCTCACAGGCCACACCCACAGGAACTTCAGGGACAGAACTGAGCCTGCTGTCATTCACAGGCCCCGCCTTCTGAGGCTCTGCCTCTGCAGCACGCTCAACTGTCCAATGGGGAAAAAAAGGGGAGGGCCAGTGTGAAACAGGCATCATACAATCCGTTCAGTTTCAAAATGAAAACTCATTCAGAATCTCATTTAGAGCAGTACGGTAAACAGACAACATGAGCATGCATGGTATGAAAGGAAATATTACATTCAGGAAGGGAGAAAACAATAAGAAAGAGAGGGGGCGAGAGAAGAGCAAAGAGGGACGAGAAACCTCCAAAGTGGAAAGATCCATCATCTCTGCGGTGGACCAGAAGGTTATGGATGTGTAGGGAAATGGGAGTGGGTTCTTGCTCTGAGGTGTTGTCCCGAGGAGCATCATCCTACATATAACACACAAACACACTAAATTATATTTGTCCTTATTACATAATTGTTCAGCGACAACATGAAAACAACCTGCCTAATATTATCTACGTCCCTCTCAAGCCACCAAAACATGTTTCACTTAACAAAGAATTGACTTAAGACCTGTGAAGTTGCAGAGGTATCTGGTATCAACATGTTAGCAGTAGTAGGTCCTTTAAACCCTTTAAATGGATCCTCTTTGGGTACGAATTTTGTTCAGCACGTCATGTACTTGATCAGACTAATAGGGGAATTTGGAGGCCAAGTAAACACTCCGAAGTCATGTGCAGAGTGCCTTAACCTGCTAAAAGAGGTTTCTGTGATTAGAGAATACTGCTGTCAAAGGAGTGTACTTGGTATGGAAATAATGTAAGGCAGGAGTTTAATTGTCAAAGTAACATTGACATGAACGTCAGGATCCAAGATGCCCTATCAGAACCCTGCCCAGAGCATCACTCTGCCTCCACAGGCTTGTCCAGTAGGCAACAGTAGCTCTTTGGTGAGATTGGACAAGAAAGGTTTGGCTTCTGTCCCAACACACGTCAATGAGCACTGAGTGCCAGTTAGTTTGGTCCTTGTTTTGGTCAGTTTGGCCCATGTCAAAGAGATTTATTTGCTTATGCTAGCCCATTTCTCCTACGCTCAACAAATGAACTTCAAGAACGGACTTTTCATTTGGTGCCAAAAACACACCTCTCCTTAACAATAACGTGTTTTTCAGATTGTTCACCTGTTTTAATCTAAATGAATAAGCCATTTAGAAAACCTCTTTCATATCAATAGTCACATGTTGCTATTTACGAGAAGCACACCTTTAGTTTCACATGTGTATCTTTGATGGTGATCTCCATGGGGAGAACCTGAGAGGCAGAGTCATCCTCTAGGAAGAAGGCGAGGTTTCGCAGTGATGTCATGAGGAAGTCAGTGCTGAAGGCCTGTAGGTGGCACTGCAGGAAGCCGTTATGTTCCGCCAGAGGAGAGTGGGCCGCAGCCCCTGGACCACTCTCCAGCCTGAGACGCACCTCTGGACTAGACTTCTGACTGCAGGAGTCCTGGGCTGAGCCAGAGCCTGTCATACACAAAACACATGCACACTGTGAAAAAAAAACATTTTTTTATTTATTACTTTGAATTTAATTAGCAGTGTGTGCTTCCAATTAGGTACATTATGGCTTAGTTTAACAGACGACTGGAGGTAAACATTATATACTAGCAATCAAATGGTCCATTCACACACTGTGTTCAGTAGTTGCAGCATCTCTTTGGTATTTAGCAGCAGCTCATCATTCATCAAAAGCATAAAAATGCTCCTTCTGGGCAGCAATAACTCACTCATGCTTGCATTTGCAAAACCACAAATAAGTGAATGGCAAGAGATGGCTGTACCCTGGAAAAATCTGAATATATTTACTGCAATGAAAAGAGGGAGGAAAAAAAAATATAAAAAAAAAATAAAAATAAAAAAAAGCAAAGGGAATTCAGGGGGAAACTAATGTTTCTGCTGGAAAAGGCATGAGCCTGGCTGATGTGACAATCTTGTATGCAATACCAATTTAAATGGAGCTGAAAACCCAACAGATATATCCTGGGGTAATCTCACATGATCTTTTAGACCTTATCATTTTTGAGAACTTCAAAAGATAAACAAATAAACAAATAAAAAAATAATATTATAATTTATATATAATATAAATAATATTTGCATCTCAAAAAAAAAACAAAAAACAGAATAATATTTTCAAAAAGTGCAGCACTATTATGGTTTAGCTGGGGCGAAAGGCCTACATGGATTTTATGTTCGAATCCCACCTCTATCTAAATCAGACATGGAAGTCGCTCTGGATAAGAGCATCTACTCAACGCAGTAAATGTAAATGGCTTAAAATTAAGAAACAAATTAAGATAGTCATTCTCTCTTCTGAAACTCTTAGACATGTCAAGGTCTTTGAATATACAGCTGCCTCAGCACTAGGTTTCCAGAAAGTAAACAGCAGCTATACACCATGATTCTTAACTGAAGGACATGCAAGATGAAATACGTTAATATGCTTTTAAGCTGCAGATGCCCTTTTTTAAAGCAAGGATAGAAATGCTTGATATTTACTGCTGTCAATTTGAAACTAAAATGTTACTAGAACTGGTGCAAGCAGCTTTGTAATTTTTTTGACCATTTTTTGACTGAATTAAAAGGTCTCAAATCTTCTTAAAATCCATGATTTTAGCAAAACAATGGACAATAAGAAGCCAAATTATTATAAAGGAACACTACAGGAAAAGCCTACACCATTACACAGTGATAACACTGTCAATCCTTCATAGTGCAGCCTGGTGAGTGGACACACACACACACACACACACACACAAGTTTTAAAACACATGCTCATACACTATTTAAAACTGTGCTCTAAATGAGCAGAGGTAAGCACACAAAGAAAGAAGTATTAATTCCACAAACCCTTTGTTCCAAAGCTCTGAATGTGAATATTTATTTGATGAAAAATTGAGGTTCACACAGACACTTAATACTCCACCCCATTCACATGATGGATCTTTACTAAGATTTAGCACCTAAAATGAAAACATGTATAATTACAAATGACTGACTCCTGAACTAATGTTTAGAGTGCTACCAGCGGGATGCAGATTGAGTGTGAATGTGGGTGTACAAATGAGAGAGAGAGAGAGAGAGAGAGAGATTCTTTGATCTTATTCTATCTGTTTGATCGTGAGGATTAGAAGCACGTATGGCTCGCAGCAGTATGCTTTAGTTCTTAACGTGATCACAATGCGCTTTATCTGAAACTCATCTTCACTTGGACAGAGAATCAGTCTGTGGCTCACTGGTGCACTGCAACACGGGAGCACCCAGGCCTTTCTGTCTCTATATCAACAGCCAAGCCAGCTCTATCTGCCATGTGTGACTGCTGCACTGACAGCAGCTGCACAAAGTTTACAGAGCAAGAGATACAGCTAAAACAGGAGCCAGGCAGAAGGGACAAAACAGAAAATACAAAAGAAATTAATGGCATGGAGATACAACAAAGAATAAGAGAGAACAAGAAAGTGAAAAAGAGCAAAAGAATAAGAAGTAGAAAGAAGAGAAAGGCTGAGTGAATATGAGGAGAGCAGAAAGGGTGCAGAGAGAGAGAGAAAGAATGTGTAGGAGAGAGATAAAGGGACATGGTAAAACAGCAGCTAAAGAATCAGTGAAGAGAAACCAGAGCAGTAAGAGCTAAGGGATTAAATTAGTGAGGGGGCAGCATTTCACTGCAAAGCTTAGTTAGTGTGTGTGTGTGTGTGTGTGTGTGTGAAATTCTCCTGAAGCAGCAGTTCTGCTTCTGCAGCGCTCAGTGGGATGTGACAGTTGAGTCCCCTCAGCAAGAACCAAAAAGCTGGGAAGTAAGCGTGGAGGTGTGTGTGTGAGTACAACTGTCAAATGATTGAAACTGATTTAAAGGAAGATAGTCATTTTCAGTTCACTTCTATCATATTTTACACTGAGAATAACAGCGTAGTACATGTCAACCTTGGCAATGCACACAAAAACAAACGCAAATACAAACAGCTAAACACTCAAACAACTGCAACAGTAGCTCAGATTTATCACACACACACACACACACACACACACACCCCAAATACCTTCACCACTCTGAGTGGAAGTTAGTGGTGTAGAACAGACTAAACCTAAAGAAAACAAAACAGAAACCAACACATTTGCTACAATCAGCTCATACTAATTACACTGCAATCCCCCTCCACACACACACACAGCAAGCATGTAAGCAGTACCTTTGCTGCTTTCGGCAGTAGTTATTGGGGTGGAACAGACTAAACCTACAGGGATGTAGAGAATTAGGCAACCCATTTACAATGGGGTGAACTATTAGCATTCGCGCATGCACACACAAAAGGTATTGAGGATGGGGTTCTTACTGAGGCTGCGGTTGCTAAGATACTGGCGTAGACTGACATTGCCCAGCTGATTGGGCTGGACCTGCCCCACCTCCAGAGCCACGGTGGTGTTATCACCTCTCAGGTCTAGAGTGCCACACACAGAGTGGACCTTGAGCATCAGTACTGAGACCTTCAGGGGTAGAGAGACACACACAAGCATTTCAGGTTAAATCTGAAAGGTAGACAGAATAAAAGATTGAAAAAATGAATTAGGAAGAAAGAAGGTTGAAAGGGGAGCTGTACCAGGTCTTTGGTGGGCTCATCGATGCTCTGTGAGGTGGCACTGACTGCGTCAGGTGACTGGGCATCATCTCCATCTGGCACAAGCACCTCAGCAGCTGGCTCTGGAGCAGTCTGCTCACTTAGAGTAGCTTTAAAACCAGAGATGGACACGTCGTCTATGACCAAAAACAAAAGATTGTAATGTAACATTAACAATTTCAGCTTTAAGCAGTAAAGAAAAGAGTGATATCTTCACACTACCTACAGTACAGAACTGCAGAGTACAGCACACTTAACAGCTATAGGACAGTGTTTTTCTTTTTATGCTTCCAAACAAAGCACAAAAAGAACCCCGTTCAGTTCTCATTATACAAACCTGCCATCTTGTGGCCATTACAGTTTTATATTCCTCTGCGTTTTTGTGCAACCTTTTGTCCACAATTTAACATAAATGTACATGTCACAGTTTACATTTTATTCCAATAGGGAGTCAGTTCACCACAAACAAACAGTTATGCAATAAAATATGCAGAAGAGTGTTTCTGCTACTTATAGGAAATGACAGAAAGAAAATCAGAATAAGTTGTGTGTACCTCTTTCCATCAGGCTGTAGGAGTCAGTTTCCTCCAGTAAGTAGCTATCTATGGAGAGGTTGTCCAGAGACTGGAGTGAAGGACTCTTTGTGTTCTTATAGGACACTGAGAAATTGGACTGAGATCGATCCCGTATCAGACGCCCACTAAACAAATAACACACAAACACACACACACACAAAACTGACCTCTTTACTGCCCAAAAGAAGATAAAGATACACTTCACCGATAATACAAAAACACACTGATCTGCCACTGGTCGAAAACAAAAACAAAATGACTAATGAAGGCCTTCCAAGTTCAGTAGTACAGCACAATGTGTGTATGTAACAGAGCCAAAACCAGGTGTGCAAATGATTCTGCACTAAACATCGACAATAGCTACTATGATATGAGAAGAATTACAACATTACAATTCGGCTAATGTCAAATATATTCTCTCACACACCCACACAAGACCACAAACACAAAAACGGTTACAGAGACCTATAGGGCATGTCTTACATGCTGGACATGGAATATAAGGAAGTAGACCTGTGTGTGGATGTCAAGAGGTCAGAGACCACTGATAAACTGCCTTTCCTTTAGAAACAGAGAGCAAAACACACACACGTACACACATTGCTGAGGTAAAGCAGTAAAAAAGAAGCCATAAAAGCAGAGTTATACTCCTGTAAGTTGAGGTATGTAAATGTGTTTATGGTGGTGACGACACAACTTTGATTAATGCAGAGTGTGCTATTTTGCAGCTTCATTCATTGGGAAGTGAACGGTGCATTAAAAAAAACTTAATCTTAAATACATAATATTCTTATATGGTTTAATTGTGGATGTTTAAAAAAAAAAACAAACAAAAAAAAACCTTCCAGTCAAACTATAAACCTGTAAGCTATGCAGATTGTTTCATAATGCTTTAAGGTTATTTTACCTGGACATGGACTGAGGTAGTCTAGCTCCTTGACTCTTGTCGTTCCAGTCCTTAGAAAGGGGGTCACTCAGTGGGTCTGCCACAACAGTCCTGCCAAGCGAAGCCTCAGTCAGCTGAGTTTTGGGTTCCATTTTGCTCGCTTCAGCCTCTTGAGCCTTTTCTCCTCCTTCCTTTTTTTCCTCCGAGTCCGACTTCTCCTCCATGGATCCTTTTCTTCTGTCTGTGGAAGGGACTGTGGATGGGAGGAGAGGCGGAACATAATGGTTTTGTGTCTCTGTGCCTACACACAGTAGCTGGTCCACAGGACAGGGAGCCTTGGGCTTGACAACATCAGCTGGTCCCTCTCCCGCATCACTACTGCCAGGCTCTAGAGTGACTCTGCTCCCAGAGAGCTCGGAGTCCAGCGGGCTAGCCACAGGATTCAGCAACAACGACACCTCTGCACTCTGCATAAGGAGAGCTACCGAGGCACCGAAAGGCCGGCCGGTGCCCTCCTTCAGTTTGGAGCCATGTTGCTCTAGATCTTGCTGTAGGGTGCGCTGGAGTGACTTCACAGCCTTCTGGAGTCGCAGGAGAAAGACATACTGGTTGTGGCTCACCTGAGCGCTTAGCGGCTTTTGCACATGCACAAGCACCTGCAGGTCTGCCTCATCATCTTCTGTGGAAGTGGACGTAGAACAAAGGGAAAGGGAGGAAGAGTTAGGACAGCTCAAGCCATCTAAAGAGCGAGGCTTGCGGATGCCATTGCTGCAAGAAAAGGTTGAATTGCTTGATGCCTCAGAGCTGTAATACTCTTTCAACAGCTTCTTCCTCTGCAACCGCCCCGCCATCTCACTGGCTGATTCACTACGGGGCAGTGCGGACGCTTTGAGTCTACGCTGGTGCAGGGCATGGCAGGCTGGACGGCACACCCATAGGGTGAGTGGGAAAGAGTCAACGCAGGGTGTGGGTCTACCACGTCCCTCATAGTCTACCCAGAATTGGGAGAAGTGGAGTGCCCACAAATCAGTAGCCGATGGGGTCTTAAGGGCGCTGGCAGAGAGCGAGGGAGGAACCAAACCTCTGTACACATCATGTACTCGCGTATCCTGTTCGTGCGCGTGCCGCTGGAAGACTGGGTGAAGAACTGGGAAAGAGCCCAGGTTGCGTGGAAAGGAGGAATTTGAAGAGGTGAAGAAGGCCTGGTCCCGGAAGGACTGCAGGAGCGCCTCTAGGTCAGAGCGGGAGCAGCCGGAAGAGTGGCGCGTGTTGGTGGCTACCATTTCAGATGTCTGCACTGAAATGGAGCGGGGCATTTCTGGCTGGAGCTGCTCCTGATCAGCAGGGATCACCAACTGCACATGTGCATACACAAGGAAATGATCAAAAAGACAAACCTTTCGTTTTGGAATTAACAAAGATGTGTTGACCCAACATTTAAAATAACAGCTGTTTTTTTCAATGCAGTTTTTTTTGTGGATCATGTTCTAATTATTCTTCATTAGTGGTCAGTTTTTGTTTTCTTTCTTTGTTCATTGTTGACTATATGGTTTGGTTGGAAAAAAATTCTGAATCCTCAGTGCTGCTGCTGAGGTGTGTAACTGCCAATCATGTTGCTCAGCAAACTGGATTTTAGCATACTTTCAGTGTAAGAAACATTATTTCTAATAATCAATCAATAGACTGTGCACAATTATGAACATGTGAATGAACATGAGTCTGAATTTAATTTGAATTCCAGAAAGCAAGAAAGTCCGTTTTCACCTTTAGCATGAGGCCATCCACCCGGATGTCCATGTGCTCTTCAGGTTTCTGTGAGTCGTTGAGCTTGTACAGCTCCATGAACTGCTCCAGGCTTTGACGCAGATCCAAACCAAACAGATTTAGCCACACCAGGCTGCGTGCATCCACCACCAGTTGCAGTGCATTCAGCTGTACGTATAGGTTAGGACAGGGGACTGCAAAACACACAAGCACATGGCTCTTTAATTTTAATTTTTTTTTTTTTGCAAAGGAAGGAGATGCATCTGCATCTGCAGCAGGGCCTGCTATGAATGGGTGGCCCTAGTGACTGACCAAACTATTCATCATTGATCAGACCTAATTTCAGAGCCTTCCAGAGATTTCTCTGGGCAATCAGCTAATGCTGGCCCTAGAACTGTAAAGAGCTTTTCTTCTCTCATTAGTGGCACATTGAGTCTATTTTCGCTGCCATCAGTGAAGCAGTCTGCGCAGTACAAATCATTTACAGCCGATGGTTCAGCATTAAGGACACATTTTCGTGCGGTTGGGTTTTACACTGCTTCATTACAAGTGCGCTGCACCCATTAGCACGGTCATTAGACCATGCAGTAAACCCCGTATCAAAGCACACTAGGCTTTACCTGTGGTTCATTCAAAGACAAATATTAAAATTCACATTTTGCAAGAGGCAAAAGCTGCTACAATGCCATTTTAGATCAAAAGCACACCACTCCATGGTGATCTTGTGTTGGCGGTTATCAGCTTGCAACATAACTTATATACAATAATGCTGAAAAATGTCGTACAACTTGTAAAAAATCATTTTTAATCTCATTCAGTTGGCAGCAATTTAAGCATTTCTTACATAATCTGCATTACTACTTACTGGAGTCTGGAATACACAAACTAGAACAGGTGAAAGAAAAGAGTGAAAGTAAATGTGGAGGCAAAGTTGTAACAAGTGTGATGTAATTATAAATCACAAGTCAAACTTTTTACACTTTACTAATTTGAGGTGTTATTATAACGAAATCCTCAATGCACAAGAGTGTTTTCTTACTGGGGTAGTCTTTTCCATCAGGAAAGTAATACTCTGTGAATTCAGCATGGACAGCAGGCATCTCCTGGGGGAGGTACAGGGTTTTTTTATTACAGGAGATCATAGCTTTAGGGCTGGAGCGCCGCTGGTCTGCTGTTGATACCTGAAGTACATCAAAAACAATAAAACAGAGTCAGAGCCTGCTGTTAAATAAAGTGTGTGCAATGGCAGGTGCAGCAAGTGTGTATATACACAGTCTGAGGACACCATGTGCTTTCAACATTAATGTCCTATTGATCTATTTCTAATATTTTGTGTGTATGTTTGTATTTTGTGAAAAAATTCAAATGTAACTTTAAAAACTTTGCACATCTTCCTCCTGTAAAATTCTTCCTAATGTGTGACAAAAATGCAGTGATTTGCACTGCATTTACAATTCTATTCCATTCTGTCCATCATCAGCTTTAATCAGCACATCAGCTCCTGCTCATTTAGTTTATTTGTCACTTATCAGTTGTATAGTGAAACAATTGACTCTTTGTACCTATGTCACTGCACAAAGTTTAGCACTCTCCCAACACACTGTTAAATTTTTAAAAAGGGTTTCACATCACAGGCACCATGAACTGTACTGTAGATTGATTTCATTTTCTCTTCTTGAATCATTACATCATCATCACATGTTTATGTCTAACTTATTCTTTAAAAAAAAAAAAGCTGCAAATCTGATAAAAACATCAGAAAAATACCAAGCCCAACACATGCAATCCTGTTGATTTAAGTATTCAAACAAACTAACAAATGCTGCTTCATTAAACCACTATAAAATAGGTTTTTACAAGAAACAACAGTGTCTCCAAAACATTCACAGATATCATAGATCTAAGCGTGTGTGTGTCAAAACTCACCTGGTAAATGCTGAAGTCAGCTATTCGTATTACTATAGAGCTTGACATCAGCTGGGTCTTGGGTGTAGGTGGTGGGGAAAAAGAACTGCTAGAGCTGGTGGAGATTTTCCCTGCGAGGAAGCGCACACACACACACACACACACACACATTCAAACATCACACATGCTGCATGGCAGGCTGCACTAAGCTCTGTGTGTGTGGCACCTCAAACGCACACCAGAGAGGTACCTGGCTCCAGGCACCAGCAGCAGTGGGCAGGATGTGGGAGCGGAGCCCAAGCCTTGGCTCCAGAGTCCAGCTGCCTAACTACTACTCCATCACTCAGCTCCTCTAAGGACACACACTGAGGAACTGCAGACACACAACCCATTACCAGCCGCCAAACACAGCCCATTAACTAACAGGTGCTACAGGAAAAACACAGCATCGTAGTGAGTGACGATAATGCAAAAACTCTGAATGCTATGATGTGCTCTCATTACATCTGATATCTTGAAACAAGAAACTCTCAAATGTACGCTTTTACTCCCACTCACAGACCCTGATTCTAATGGCTGCACCCTAACTTGAATTAAGAATAACATTTGTTTCGACTTTCATAGCAAAGAGAACACAGCGTTTTTTTGGGGTTTTTTTTTAAAACAAGTCTAAATTAAGGTACACAAGTGTATAACTGCAGTACTGGAACTTACCAAAGAAGTGCAATAATCAATAAACTAGCTGTAAATGTCAAAAAGACCTCACAACGCTATATAAACTTTATTTCATTGCTTGTTGTTGGTGTAGAGGGTTTCTATGGAACAAAACTATTTTAAACTTTTCTCATGTCTAACAACAGTGTCTTGACCAGTACCTCACACCTTAACAAAGACAAAAACAGGATCGGGGATCTACATGCAGCTTAGCAGCAACACCAAAACAATTTGTAACAGTAATATGTTGAGCTTTATGCAATAAAATCTAATGAGAGGTGGTATTACAAGAAAGTCTCTCACCATGCTGAGGGGAGCCTTGTGATTGGCCACTGATGGCATTTCTGAGCATGTCCACATTAGACTTGAACTCCTCCAGCAGAGAGCGAGCCCAGCCTTCACGAACTTTAGTGGCGTCACTGTAGTGCATCCAGTGCACACAACTCTCACCTGATTTAAAAACCAAAAAAAAAAAAAAAAAAAAACCCAAGTTGGGGGAAGCATCAGATAGCTGGACTTAAACAATCTTGCTTCAAAGCTTGTAAGTTCATAATATTTCAAAAGTACACACAAATTAGTACCTGCTTTGTGGAAGGGGTAGTAGTCTATGGTGATTGTACTGAAAGAGAGCTGCATGGCTCCACATTCAATTCTCTTATTGATCACTGAGAGAGAGAGAGAGAGAGAGAGAGAGAGAGAGAGAGAGAGAGAGAGATGTTATTTAAATTCCAATTGTACAGGCTTGTGTTCTATAGATCGCTAGGTGCAAAATCTTATATATGGAAATGTTAAGTGTGTAAGTGTGTGTGTGTGTGTGTGATTACGCACAGTACCTCGGTCCTTGGCGTGGGTATCATCACAGATGTGCAGGTCAAGGTGTGTGATCTGCAGGTGGTGGGACGTCTCACACACATTGTAGTCATTGAAGAGACGTGCCATTGAGGCACTTTGGTCTGGTGTGGCCGAGGCCTGCTGTGTGTGTACCTGCTGTGCAGACGGGGGCGCTGTTGCAGCCTACAGACACACAGGTTCATGAGAAAATTCCCTGCCTGTTAATTAATGGTTTCACATAGATACTTTCTTACAGCAATAACTAAATAATAAAAGTGGCTCAAAAGAATCCAAAAAAGTCCCTGCAATAATACATGACTGGTGTGAGACATCCAGTAGTTTGCTGGTGAAATGCAGAGATCACAGAAACACACCTGAGAGGAATCAGTGGCCATGCTCTTTCTCTGAAGGGCTGATTTCTCCATGGCCTCACTCAGAGACTTGGCATACTGCACCATGGCTTTGAGCTGAGAGTCCGTCAGCACCCACAACAGGTCATCCAGGATCAGAATCAGCTTGGAAGCCACCACATTACAATCCTTCATCTGAAGAAAAAAAAACAACAGTAAACACTGCGTAAGCTCTTCAGCTGCAAAGGCCTATATATAGAGAAATATATATAGTGCATCGCTCACTCCTGCAAAACTACATTTTCGCTCTAATAGCAGTTACTGAATAATGTGCAGTGAGTGAATGATTTTTAAGATATCGGAGTTAAACCGACATGAATCTCACACAAGACAGGAAGTGCAGACCACAGCAATTTACATGTGTGTTTTAGAAATGAAAAGCTCAACAGATTGATGCTGATTGTGTTGATGTAAAGTTTGATGTGCCACTTGGTAGAAAAAGTACAGATGCAAAACAGTCGTTTTCAAAACAGAACAGTGTACATTTACATATATCAATCAGTCTAGTTACAAAAGCACATAAAAAGACATTGGTTAATTTGATGTTGAAATACACAAAATATAATAAAACAACCAAACAGAAATTGCTGATCAGTGCATGAATTGTGTGTCACTTCTTTGTTTGGCTGCTCCCGTTTAAGGGCAGCCACAGCCACAGCCACAAATAAACACAGCCATCAGTTTATTTTTATTCCAGTCTTCTGCGTATTCCTCCAACCACTTGCATGTCCTTTCTCACTACATCCATAAACCTCTTCTGTCTCTCCTTTGCAAGTCAAAACCAACACAAGCTCGCTTCTTGCTAATAAATTCCTTTCTAATCCTGTCCATCTTCGTCACACTCAACAAAAATCTTAGCGTCTTTAACTCTTCCACCTCCAGCTCAGCCTCCTGTTTTTTTGTCAGCACCACCGTCTCCAAACCATATAGCAAAGCTGGTCTCACTACCATCCTGTAAACCTTTCCTTTCATCTCCATCCATTACAACCTCTCTTCCACACTCGCCGTTACTCTGAACTGTTGATCCCAAGTATTTAAACTCCTCCACCTTTGTTACCTCTACTTCCTGCATCCTAACCACTCCACTTTCCTTCCTTTCGTTCACTCATGTATTGTCTTTGACCTACTCACTTTCATTCCTCTCCTCTCTAGAGCAGATCTCCATCTCTCTAAGCTCTCCTCAAGCTGCTCCCAACTCTCACTGCAGATCACAATATCATCTGCAAACATCATCGTCCACAGGGAATCCTGTCTAATCTCGTCCATCATCTTGTCCACCTGTCACATGAAACTTTAAAAAAATTTTTTAAAAAAAGGATGGAAGGCTGGAAGTAGGATATGAGCCCTAACTCCATTCCCAATAAAATACTAATACTAAAATACTTTAAAAAAAAAAAAAAAACACACACATATTAATACCTATTGTAACTCTTGTTTCTGCAACCAGGCATGTGGTTGTGCGTGTGCATGTAGATGTGTATGCCCACCCTTCTCTTGAGTGTGACTCTGATTTTGGACTGGTTGGTGATCAGGCGGATGGGCGCACTGAGCACCTCATGTTCACTGCTCTGGATGGCATCTGCTTCAATCCGGATCATCTGCCAGCTTACCTCCTTAAAGGTCAGGATCTGTGATGAAAAACACCCAATCTGTGCATTTAGTAAAACTGTATAAGAGTATTTATTCAGCCTCATTGCTTATGGAATGTTACAATTAGCTGCATAATTGTGGGAAATGGATTCCGAGAGGTGCTTAAGTGGCTACTAAGACCAAATAATTTTTATTTTTTTAAGTGCTTAAAACAACCTGGGTGCATTCTTGAATTAAATTTGATTGTAAACAGAAAGCAGAGACTAGAGATAAAGTAAGAGTGAGAAATATTTCAAACCTGAGAATTCTTAAATTCTTTCAGATTGATGATCATAATATGTGTAAGCTGTGATTGTGTGTCAGCCGTAAGCTGTCAGCTGTAAGTAGTGCTTAGAAGAAAATAAAATATGACCTTAATACATGAAGTATGATGCGCAGGCTGAAGGAGTACGCAAAGCCTTTTTACAGTAATAATGTTAACACAGCTTACCTCTCCACGCAAGGAGTCTTGTATGCGTGTGAATCGCAGGTCACTGGTCACCCAGCTGGTGTTGACGCTGTAAACCTGTAGCTGAGAGAGCTCGAAGGAAGCATTGAAAGCCTTGGCACTGATCCTAATCACGATTGAATTTATAGACAGAGAGATGCCCTCTACCACCTTCTCAGCAAAACCATACTCACTGAGAGAGAGAGAGAGAGAGAGAGAGAGAGTGTGAGTGTGAGTGTGTGTGCGAGAACATATATAGATATAGAAGGTTATTTTTTTACTACATAAAATTTTTGATTATTGCTGTATTTTGTTCTGGTCCTATGAAAACAACAAAATGTAGGAAGTAAAGACAATACTGACCTTTGACCTGAGGCAGTTGCTATGGGAGAAGGGCCGTTGGGTGGGCGTGGTTCATCACAGGTGCTCATTTCCATCACTACTTTGTCCAATGACTAAAAAAAATAAAATAACATAACAGTTTGGCTGACATGTCCTTACTTTCCAGCTAGGTTTAAAAAATAAATAAATAGATAAATAAATAAATAAATAAATAAAAAAGACTAAGCAAACCCATCAAACCCATTTCAGCTAGATTTAAAAAATATGCACTCCTGCTGTGTGCTAGCTAGATTTGTTTTTTAAGGTGCACATGGCTATTCCCCTTTTAATAGGGACCTTTATAACCAACCATCTTTTGGTAGATTCATTAATCAGGGAAAGGTTTTCCTGATGGCATTCCCCACCACATTTAGTGCTTCATTCAGCCACAGTCATACAGAGGTTTTCCATGATTTCTATAAAATCTCATGCCCTTGAGTTTCAGTTACACAGAGACTGTCTGCACTTTATATCCTTGGCTGGTCTACCTGGGGGTCTGGGAAACACACGAACTAACAATCTGGAGAACAATAAACAACACGTACATATACTGAATGTACTGGTTAAAGCAGGAGTGGAACAGGCCAGATTACATTTACACATTTGTCCTTAGAAGAACACTTACCAGGGTGATGGGGTGTGTTTTCAGCTTGGTCCATGGAATCTGATTGGAACACAGATACATAAACTAAATGACCAAGTTTTCCTTTATTCAATTACACAGAGAACAGTCCATATTAATGGCCTGCAAAGATTTATTTAATGCCCTACACAGAAAAAACAAGTGTACAAATGAGCAAGATCATATCAATTTATCAAATATCAAGTTTAGGATTCACCACTAACTGGTACAGCAGCTTTGCCATGCAACTACATGTCTGATCGGTGACTGGTCACTCATTACAGAATTACAATTACAGCTACAGAATAGTCTGAAGAGTCTGCCTGGTCTCCGAACTATGTTTTGTCAGAAAACCACACACAGGAAATGACAATAATTACACAATGTTGAGACTGAGACAGAATTTTCTCCCAAAGATGGATATCAGCATGAAGTGAATTGCAACATCAAGGTGGAACATTAAAAGCAAACGGTTAAGTGAATATTAAAGGAGGACTTTTCTACTGGGTTTCCTCCCACTGTCACGTACACTCTCATTGGCTGTATTTTGCCACCACACTCATTCCCAAGTCACAGCACTTTCCCATTACTGGGTATGGACCAAATATTAACCCTGTGTGATATTTGCTGAGCGTCTGTGAGGGATTGGCAACATTTTAACATGGCAATATTTGAACACAGCCCCTAAACAAACACTAATTGGCCTCTGATCTGAGCTTTACCCAGCAATCTCCCAAAAACTGATGGTTAGTTCTAAATTAGGGCTGAATTCATGAAGTGTGTGTCTTTACCACAAGTCTTGCTATATATTCTTCTGAAGCCTTTTCAAAACAGCACCATCTCTCTCTCACTCTCACTGAACATTATTAAAGTGAGAACTGCACTTCTGGGGCTGCCTCTTCAAGCTGGTGAGTCACTTATAGCATGCCCATTTTCTCCAACGTGGGCAGCTGAATCACAGTGAAACCAGTTGTGGTTAAGAGGCTTTCATATGGAGCAAAAAGCCTGCTTTGAGAGGCAAGGATTACAGAGCAACTCAAAAAGTTGCGTAGGTGGGAGCACAACTCTTCAGCAGAGCTGCATTACCTGCCCTCATACATACACAATCTACTGCAGTCTCTTCACTGCGAGCGAGCGAGCGAGAGAGCAAGCGAGAGAGAGCGCGAGAGAGAGAGAGAGAGAGATTGATTGTGTCAGGGAGGATGCAGAGGTGTCTGGAACACAGCCAAAGGAAAAGGACCTGCGTGTTCCTCTTGAGAGGCATAAATGCATGTGAGAATAGGCTGGAATACAATTTGGAACGAAACATTTCATAAACAAGTCCCTATGTGATGTTTCTCTGTTTGTCCCGTCTCTCCTGTACTGATGTACTGCTCCACTGCCTCTGGCTTTGGCCTGCATGTTTCTCAGATGTACTCCTCCCCTCTCCTCTACAATCTACACCGACCAGTACAAGGTCAACGCAGCAAAAACAAACTCACACCTAGAAGGACTTCCAATAAAGTCTAATTATATAATTTAATTATTCAATTGCAGTGCATTTCTGTACAGAGCTGCAACCTGAGCCAAACTGGGCTGTGATAAACTCACCCAAAATGAAGATTGATTAAGATTGATTGATCAAAGATTGATTAAGGCTGTCTGAGAAGGAAAGCAAGACAGCAAGAGCGAGAATTCAAGTGAGTGAGAGAGTGCATAAGAATGAGAGAGAGCGCAAGAGCAAGACAGCAAGAGAGACAGAGTTTAATAGGTTTAACAGTATTTTACTGTACAAGAATGTGAGTGAATGAATGAATGAATGAATGGGAAATGTAGACGAGAAAACTCCCAGTTTGGACCTCATCAAAAATTATCACGAGGACAGGAGCATGTGCTTTGGCTTAATGAATCCTGAGAACTCTTGCAAACACAATGACCTGAGTACTAAGCCATAACCAGTACAGGTCAAAACTAAATGCCCAAAGCAGCGTCACACAGCATCACACAAAATTCATGATTGAAAAAGCAGCACTGATGAACTTCTCACCCGGATCGCAGCCTTGTTGCAGCAGACTTTGTTGATGGCTAGCCAGGTGGGCAGATCCAGCATGTTCTGTAGCACCTCCTCATCCAGCTCCAGATTGGTCAGCTGCCCCTCGCCCTTCAGAGTGCTCAGATTGATTTTATCTGGAGACAGGTTTTTAGCAAACCTACAGAGAATGGAAAAAGAAAGAAATATACCGTATTATTTCTGATCTTAAGACTGTCTATATTTTAGTCTAGGAAAATGTGACAACTGAGAACCTTTACCTTATTATTTTTCTCCTCTACTAACTACTGCAATTTCTAAAACTTTTACAGGGCCATGTTATTATAAAATTGATCTATTACAAAGAAGATAAGAAAATCTGAAAGCAATTGCAGTTGTAACGATTACAATGCATGCCCATTTCTTCTGAACTAGTATAAAACCATATAATCTGATGTCTAAAAGATGCTCATCCTGCTCTAATCCATGCAGTGTCATCGCTAAACAAAGGCATTAGGGAAGGTAATGGATTAAAATTAGTAGTTATATACAGCATGACAGCACAGATTACAGATTTTTCCTGTTGGGCAGCAATTAGAAGTACAGGCGATAGTTAGTGTACAGCAATAGTCTGAGAGCACTTTGAAACGTCTAAGGGTGTGTCTGAGCAAGAGTTGGGGTTCATGGCACAATTTAAGGACTTGTTCAGCTTAAAGTATAAGTCAGGGGCGCACAACGTACAGCCTGCGGACCAACACCGGCCCACCAAAGGGTCCAATCCTGGCTGAATGAATTTGTAAAAATTACAAATATGTTTTGCATGGCTGTGTCTCGACTTAACTGCAATTTCACAGTAACCTCTATTCCTAATTTCTCCACTGGTGGTCTCACTGTTTGAGTAAGAGCAGTGGACATAATAACACTGAGAACACCTTGTTGGTGTTGTTAAGATATAATCCACATTCACCCTCATTTCCTAAAATATGTTTGTCAAAACAGAAAAAAGTAGGCACACAATGTAGAATTTTCCAAGAAGAATGGAGCCCTTCTTAATTATTCAAAGAGCTGAAAAGGAAACCTGTGTGCTTATCCATTCAGGCTGCTGATGAGACTTTGACCATCACAGAGGAGTTCCTGGAGTTGGAGGTGCATCAGACACCACCACAGTGGATGAAATTTTCAGTGCTCTCCTTGGGGCTCTGGACAGGATCGGAACGAACTGGGCTTGTGCTGTCAGCATAGCTACTGATGGTGCGCCATCAATGATCAGGACGAAAACAGGTATTGTGACAAAACTTGAGAAGAGAAAAGTACAAGCTGCGAGTGCACGTCATTGTTTTTTACACCGGGAAGCGTTGTGTTGCAAGTCGATAGAAAGAGATCATGTTACGAAGGTGGTTGTCTGAACTGTTAACTTAACCCCAGCCAGAGGTCTGAATATGCATTCAAGTTGAAGCTGGCTTTGTGGGAGACGCAACTGTCAAGTGGTTTCCCTGCTCATGTGTGTGTGACCAGAGTGAATACTGGCATGAACTGGTACAAAATCTAAAATATGTAACTGCTGCAGTTTGAGTTTGAGCCTTTGATGAACTTGAGACAAAATTAGCAGTTTTTCGCTTGCCATTCACAGTCAAGGTTCCTGATTTGCCTGCTGACATCCAACTTGTAATAAGTGACTTGCAATGAGATTCAGAGCAGAATATGCATCAGTCCGTTTGGAAGCATTTTTTCATGTATTTTTAACATATATGACATAGTTTTAACATGTATTTTACCATGGTACCCCAAATTATCAGCCCTGGCTGCAAAGGTTCTGAGCATGTTGGGGACTACCTACCTCAGTGAGCAAGTTTTCTCTGTAATAAACATCAATAAAACAAAGCTGCGCTCAAGGCTCACCCACAAGCACTTGAATGACACTCTGAAATTGGCTGCTACTCATGATTTGTCGCCCGATATTGATGCACTTGCCAGGTGCAAACAAACAGTGAGAAAGGCTTGATCCTGATAAATGTAGCTTCAGACACTTTTTGCACATTAGTTCTGTGAAATTAATACTTGCTATGGCAATTTTTCCAAGACACTAAACACTCTGTAATGTAAAGCCAGTCAGCAGCTGCAGTACAAGAGTTTGGTTTAGTGGAACCCTGCTGCTCATGCACTGCCACAACTTTTATGCTGAAAGCTGTATTTTAAGATAAAATATACATTTACAAGGCAGAGGGAGAACTTATATTTAATACTTAATACTTAATAGTTCCCACTTTGTGTAAATGTAAACATAGACCTAATATTGTTGAAATTGCAATATTTTTCTCAAGAGCCCTCATGTTGTTCATATGATTTGTAAAAAAAAAAAAAAGAATTGTTTATAAAATGTAAAGCAATGGGGGAAAATTTGAAATTCTTTTTATTTATCGGATATTATGCCTTAATTTTACTGATCCGGCCCACTTGAGCCCAAATTGCGCTGTACGGGGCCCTTGTGCTAAGAAGAGTTTGACACCCCTGGTCTACATGATCAGCCAAGACATACTGGGAGAACAAATTTTGCTTCTTTTGTTTAGAGCTGCAGGGGAAAGGCTAAATCACTAGTCATGAAGGATGCAGATACTAGTTTAAGATACAGTCTCTAGTTTATGTTAATTCCAACGGCTACTTGTAGGGGTGAGGTTTGAGCAGTGTTGGGGTCAGTACTTTAATTTTCATATATTGTGCAAACAAGTGTTGTTGAACTACCAGCAGCAAAAAAAAAAAAGTGTGCAAATATCATTTGGTTAAGCTGTTCTTTAAAAGAAGTTCCTAAAGAACTTAGTATTCAGTCTGAGGATGTTCTGTATGAGAAAATCTAATGTTTGTTTGTGTGAAACATTGTGCATTTATATAAACTATATTCCCAAAAGGCTGTGGAACCCAGCCACTAGGGATGCACAAGCCAGTGTATTTCTTCGTGCCGGTCCCAAGCCCGGGTAAATAGGGAGGGTTACGTCAGGAAGGGCATACGGTGTAAAACTTTGCCAAATCAATATGCGGACAACGATACAGAATTCCATACCGGATCGGTCGAGGCCCGGGTTAACAACGACCGCCACCAGTACTGTTAGCCTACAGGGTGCTGGTGGAAATTGGACTACTGTTGGCCAAAGGAGAAGAAGAAGAAGAAGAGGAGGAGGAAGGCATGTCCAGAGGGAGAAGGAGAGAAAGAAGGAGAGGAGAGTGGAAGTGAGGGTAGGGACTTTGAATGTTGGCAGCATGACTGGTAAAGGCAGAGAATGAGCTGATATGATGGAGAGAAGGAAGGTTGACATTTTGTGTGTGCAAGAGACTAGATGGAAGGGTAGTAAGGCCAGGTGTATTGGAGGAGGGTTTAAACTGTTCTACCATGGTGTGGACAGAAGGAGGAATGGAGTAGGTGTTATCCTGAAGGAAGAGTATGTGGAGAGTGTTTTGGAGGTGAAGAGGGTGTCAGGGAGGGTGATGAGTTTGAAGCTGGAAGTTGAAGGTGTAATAATGAATGTTGTTAGTGCTTATGCTCCACAAGTTGGTTGTAAGATGAAAGAGAAGGAAAAATTCTTGAGTGAGTTAGATGAAGTGATAGAGAGTGTACCCAGGGGAGAGAGAGTGATGATTGGTGCAGATTTTCATGGTCATGTTGGTGAAGGGAACAGAGGTGATGAGGAGGTGATGGGTAGGCATGGTGTCAAGGAGAGGAACGCTGAAGGTCAGATGGTTGTAGATTTTGCAAAAAGGATGGAAATGGCTGTAGTTAATACTTATTTTAAGAGGAGGGAGGAGCACAGGGTGACGTATAAGAGTGGAGGAAGATGCTCACAGGTGGATTATATTCTTTGCAGGAGGGTCAGTTTGAAAGATCAGAGACTGCAAAGCAGTGACAGGGGAGAGTGTAGCTAAACAGCATAGGATGGTGGTCTGTAGGATGACCTTGGAGGTCAAGAAGAGGAGGAAAGTGAGGACAGAGTCGAGGACCAAGTGGAGAAAGCTGAAGGAGGAGGACTGCAAGGTGGAATTCAGGCAGGAGTTAACACGGGCACTGGGAGGTGTTGAAGAGCTACCGGATTGCTGGGAAACTACTGCAGAAGTGATAAGGCAGACGGCTAGAAATGTACTTGGTGTGACATCTGGAAGGAAGAAAGAGGATAAGGAAACCTGGTGGTGGAACCAAGAAGTCCAGGAGTGTTTTCAAAAGAAGAGGGAGGCAAAGAAGACATGGGACATACAGAGAGATGAAGGAAGTAGACAGGTGTACAAGGAGATGAACCGCAGGGTGAAGAAAGCAGTGGTGAAGGCCAAAGATAAGGTGTTTGGTGAATTGTATGAGAGGTTGGACAGTAAAGAGGGAGAAAAGGACCTGATTTGCAACAGGTCAGGACGATTAAAGATAGAAATGGAAATGTACTCTAAGGTAAACAGAGCGTGTTGAGCAGATGGAAGGAATACTTTGAGGAGCTGATGAATGAAGAAAATGAGAGAGAGAGAGAGAGAGAGAGAAGACTGGCTGATGTGAGAAGAGTTAACCAGGAAGTGCAGCAAATAAACAAGATGGAAGTAAGGACAGCGATGAAGAAGATGAAGAATGGAAAGGCTGTTGGACCGGATGACATACCAGTGGAAGCATGGAGAGGTTTAGGGGAGATGGCAGTTGAGTTTCTGACCAGATTGTTTAACACAATCTTGGCAAGTGAGAAGATGCCTGAGGAGTGGAGACGAAGTGTACTGGTACCGATCTTCAAGAATAAGGGTGATGCACAGAGCTGTAGTAACTATAGAGGGATAAAGTTGATCAGCCACACCATGAAGTTATGGGAAAGAGTAGTGGAATCTCGGTTAAGAAAAGAGGTGTGGATCAGTGAACAGCAGTATGGTTTTATGCTGAGAAAGTGCACCACAGATGCAATGTTTGCTCTGAGGGTGTTGATGGAGAAGTACAGAGAAAGTCAGAAGGAGCTGCATTGTGCCTTTGTGGATTTGGAGAAAGCATATGACAGGGTGCCTAGAGAGGAGGTGTGGTTTTGTATGAGGAAGTCTGGTGTTACAGAGAAGTATGTGAGAGTAGTTCAGGATATGTATGACGGCAGTGTGACAGTGGTGAGATCTGCAGTGGGAGTGACGGATGCGTTTAAGGTAGAGGTTGGATTACATCAAGGATCAGCACTGAGCCCATTCTTGTTTGCAATAGTAATGGACAGGTTGACGGACGAGGTTAGACAGGAGTCTCCGTGGACGATGATGTTTGCTGATGATATTGTGATCTGTAGTCAGGGAGCAGTAGGGAGCAGCTTGAGGAGAACCTGGAGAGATGGAGATATGCTCTGGAGAGGAGAGGAATGAAAGTGAGTAGGGCAAAGACAGAATACATGAGTGTGAATGAAAGGGAGGAAAGTGGCGTGGTTAGGATGCAGGGAGTGGAGGTAACAAAGGTGGAGGAGTTTAAATACTTGGGATCAACAGTTCAGAGTAATGGCGAGTGTGGAAGAGAGGTGAAGAAGAGAGTGCAGGCGGGTTGGAATGGGTGGAGAAGAGTGGCTGGAGTGATTTGTGACAGAAGCATACCAGCTAGAGTAAAAGGGAAGGTTTACAGGACAGTAGTGATACCAGCTATGTTGTATGGGTTGGAGACAGTGGCACTGACAAAAAGGCAGGAGGCGGAGCTGGAGGTGTCAGAGTTAAAGATGCTGAGATTTTCGTTTGGTGTGGTGAGGATGGACAGGATTAGAAATGAATATATTAGAGGGACAGCTCAGGTTAGACGTCTTGGAGACAAGGTTAGAGAAGCAAGGTTGCTTTGGTTTGGACATGTGCAGAGGAGAGACGAGGATTATATTGGAAGGAGGATGTTGAGGATGGAGCTGCCAGGAAAGAGGAGAAGAGGAAGACCAAAGAGGAGGTTTATGGATGTGGTGAGAGAGGACATGCAGGTGGTCGGTTTGAAGCAGGAAGATGCAAAAGACAGGAAGAAATGGAGACAGTTGATCCACTGTGGCGACCCCTAAACAGGAGCAGCCGAAAGAAAAAGAAGAAGATATTCCCAAAAGGCTGTGGACACCTGACTTTTACCCCATTTTAACTTATCAAACATCCCATTATACAATCAAGAATTGGCATTAATAAGGAGTTGCCTTCTGCCCTTTAACATTATAACAGCTTCCACTCTTGTGGAATAGCTTTACACAAGATTTTGGAGTGTGTCTGGGAATGTGTGCAAAAGAACATTTGGGAGGTCAGGCACTGACATTGAGACAAGAAAGCCATACAATCAATGCTTCAAACAATCCCTAAAGGTTTTAAATTTTGCTTGAATGCAGGGCTCAGTGCAGGCCACTAGAATTCCTCCACACCATACTCAGCAAACAGTGTATTTACTGACCTTATGCTGGACCGAGTTGGGGGCAAGTAACAAGTCATTAAATGTTTATCTGCAGTAACGTTAACATAATCCTTTACTAGACTTTACAAACTGACTAGTATCCCAATGTCATGTTTAAATCATTGAGCTTGTTAATATGAACCATTCTATTGCCAGGGTTTGTGGAGACTGGATGCTTATGTGCTTCACTTCATATAGACTTCTCCCAATGGAAGTCACTTATGCCTTTAGAATGGATATGAGGCAATGCAGAAAAGAATTCTCTATTTTATTCATTTTACAAAAATCAGTTTTAGTTAAATACCAAAGTAACAGGAAGTAAGTGGGGATCACTTTAAAACTCAGAAATCTCCATTAAACAAATGTATTGTTCTTCTGCCATCAGATGGTCAATACATGGCATTCAAAGCAAAGCTCTCAAATGGCATGACCCTGAGAAGTGGTGAAGGACGACTTAGTGAATGTTTAAAGTGTAAATTCCACAAAGGCCACTGGTCCTGTGGTCTCTGCTCACAGCCAGCTCTACATGCAATGAGATAAGAGTCCTGTTTCACCACTGCTGTTTTCTTTTTATGCACAATGCAAACAAGTCCATATGAAAGCAAACTCCAAAGACTAAAATGCTGCTGGTAGCCAATGTTCTACATCCACTCAGATGTTAATTCATTACCAAAAAAATTTTTTTTCAGATGACTTGCCAGGGATAAAGTAGTACTTTGAAAACAACAGCTACTTTTAGATCTCTTCCAAAACATGTACCTTGTTTTTTCCCCCCATACTTTGAATCACTTCCTTAAACAAGAAGAGTTTTTTGCCACTTGTCTTTCAGCAAGTATCACCAGAAAGAATTATTCAGTTATTATTATTATTTTTATTATTATTATTATTATTATTATTATTCAGTTGATCATTAAAGGTGTCAGTGCCCACATAGTTGGGTTTTGTTATGTTGTACTGGGATTAGAGTCCTGCAAGGGCATGATATTAAAACCTAAACCCAACCCATGCCCACAGCGTTGAGGGAATGAATGAATGCATATACAAACAAACAAACAAATAAATCATAGTTTGACTGGTACTACTAAATTTAAGCCTGGTGAAGCACATGAGCACAAATCTGGCCAAGTAGGGGTCAAGTAACAGGGGAGCATGTGCAGGGCAACAATCTGGTGGAACCTTTCACAGATGGTGACAGTTTTATTCTCATTTTTATATATAAATAAAAAAAGCACAGTAACAAGCTGGTCATGTAGAAATGAATTTGGTAAAGAAAAGGAAAATGCGGCATTATTTTTTAAGAATGGTTTAAAACAAGAGCCAGTCTGTTTTTCAAACAGAATTACAGTCTTTCAGGGGTCACCAAGCACTGCCAAGCAGCACCGACTGAAGATCCCCCCCAACGCGCACACGCACACACACCTAACAGACACTAGGTGATTAATCTTGTTTCCACTCTAATCTCACAGTGCCAAAAATAAGACACGCTTTAAAATAAAAGGCTATGGTGGAGAGATCAAATCCCAACCAGAGTTTCAACAGGGCTAACAATGACGATCAACTGCTGGTCTCCGCACACACAAAAAAGTACAGGGAAACTTTGATTTATCTGATTTAATTCCATGAGCATCTGAAAACTCGGACTGTGACATGATTATGTACTGCCTGCTCTTCCGGTCTCACGAGATTCTCTACTACATAGAGTCAGAAATTTGTCACGGTTGGTTTCGCTAAATCACCTCCAAGCTAAGAGTCTCCCATCTTTGAACAGATCATTCTTGTGTATACTTCTGTACATTAATTACAGGGAAACCAAAAGCTCACCACAGTGGTCACTCAAATAAAATGCTTTAGGGATCCAAAGAAGTGTCCTTTTTTTCAGATGGACAATGTTTTGAGAAGTATGTCATGCCTACTCTCAAGATCTGAATCACCTTTAAAAAATTAAAATTTCCCCTCTCTCTTCTCCATCTCTCTCTCTCTCGACAGACAAGGAAGAGGCCAGCCAGGTCTCCAGCGTGAATTATTGAACAGTCACTGTTGAGAGTTAGCTTGGCTGTAAAAGTCTGTTACATTGCTTATACAGAAATGTTGAAAAGAAAAAATGAAAGCCAGGCTATCCACCAAAACCTACATGCACTTCTGGATGAGGAAAGGAATTAGGAATTAGGATCCAGGCTCATTCAGGGTCCATAATTTGCTCTTGTACCACATGACCAGTTAAATATTCATTGTGAAACAGCTCCCATCTAATGCGATCGAGTGGCAGGTCAGTTAGCTGGGGCAACTAACGCCTTGGCAATAGGCCTGCCAAGGTAGGCTTGACGCACTGCATTCAATTCATATCCAAGTCTCTTCACATTCACAATCTCATGCATTTTTTAAAAACTGACAACAGAGAGAGAAGATGCCATTTTGCAGCATGAGATATATGAGAAATGCATGAGAAATGGGGCAAACAGTATTACAATGCAGAAAGCATAGCCTTTTATTAAATGTGGGAATTTAACAAGGACTTAAATCAAAAACCAGGAAATTACATAATGACAAATATTTGTTCTCCAAGACTGACACTCCCTGCTGGCTCCAATTACTGGATATATTTATAAAAAAAAAAGTGTTATGGGTATTAATGGCATGGCACTTAAAACCACTGAAACAATAAGCTCCAACACTTTTACTTGAACTCATCAGTAGGTTATGAAGAACTCCAGCAAGTAAAACAAAATGTGCAAAACTGAAAAGCAAAGAATTCATCCTGAAATCTTAATATATAGGAGCCAGAGGTTTCTTTGGACAGATTAGGCCTGTAACTGAATCCTCTAATACAAATAACTGCTTAGAAAATAACCCAAACTTGGAGCATGTCTAAAAATGCTGTGTAAAAGGGTGGTTATAATACTTTTTTTTATTATTATTATTATTATTATCATCATGTCATAAAGGCATCTTCTGATGCTTCCAGAAACATCACAGATGAACTGAATTTCTGGAAGTATGAGACTTTTTAGTATTCTCACATCTTTCAATTACTCTGTGTGCACAATAATTAGGCAATTGAGTAGTTTTTAAAAAGTGAAAAAATGAGTGACTATTCGTCATTGCGAAACACATCACAGCACAACCTAACGAAATTCAACCTCTGTGTTTAACCCATGCACACACGTTCACCTCAGATTCAAACCCACAACCTTCTGGGGCCGACTCCCTAACCACTAGGCCACCGCCGCCCCATTTTTGAACATATCATCAAGCTGTATAAACTTGAATGCTGATTGGATTTAAGCAGATCAGGTACACCACCTGTTTGTGTAATGAGGGAGGGTGTGGCCTAAAGAGATCAACACAAGATATCTACATATCTACACAAAAATAGCATCTTTGAAAAATTTCAGTCTGATTTGAGACCATACCATAGCACTGAAACAGCACTAGTGAAAACAGTAATCTGGCATCTGATAAAGGGTCTGTATCCTTACTGGTCCTCCTTGACCTTAGTGCAGCGTTTGACACCATAGACCACAATATCTTACTGCACAAACTAGAAAAACTGGTTGGTATAACAGCAACAGCCTTTTCCTGATTTAAATCATACTTGACCAACCACTATCAACTTGTAAATGTAAATGAAGAAACCTCAGTTCATACAAAAGTTAGTTATGCAGTTCCACAAGGCTCAGTCCTAGGCCTCCTATTCTTCATATTATACATACTCCCTCTGGGTTCAGTTATCCAGAGTTATGCTGATGACAAACAGTTATATATCTCAGTCAAACCTGAAGATAAACTCAAATTAAAAAAGATTGAGGATTGTATAGGTGATCTTAAAGGGATGTCACTCATGTTAAATTCTGAAAAGAGAGAAGTTCTTTTACTAGGTCACAAAATTGCTAGAGACAAACATTCAGTTTGAATGCTAGATTTTCCTAATCGTACAGTTAACCTTAAGCACTCTGTCAAAAGCCTGGGCGTCACAATTGACTCTGATCTTTCTCTAGATACACACATTGGAAACATCACTAAAATCACTGCTAAACTTAGACGCTCACTCACACTACATGATGCAGAAGACGCTCACTCACACTACATGATGCAGAAGACGCTCACTCACACTACATGATGCAGAAATACTAATACGTGCATTTATCACCTCAAGACTAGATTATTGTAATGCCCTGCTGTCAGGATGTTCCAGCAAAAGCCTTCATATACTCACTAGATCCAGACTATACAATTTTACTGCTAACCTACAACAACAACCTAACCGAGCTTATTTCTAGTTATGAACCGTCACGCTCAATTAGATCACAAGGTGCTGGTTTTTTTAACAGTTCCCAGAATTTTGAAAACAATAACGGGGGGGGGCCTTTTCATTGAAAGCTCCACATCTCTGGAACAGTCTTCCAGCTACTGTCCGGAACTCAGATACACTTTCAGTATTTAAGTCCAGACTAAAGACATACTTGTTTAGTCAGGCTTTTTAGTAATTAATTCTCCTGTTAGTAAAGAGGTGCAGATCCGGGGGTTAACGGATACAGAGAATTACAGTAAACTGGGAGATGTTGGTGCTGCCGACCCACCACTCTCACACTCAAAAAACTCAGGGACAAACCAAGGCCCAGACAGGCCGGTGGATTTTATTATCCATTGTTTGCTCTGGGAACCAAAACAAAATCAAAACTAAAACTCGGGGACAAACGTGGCCCAGACAGATCAGTAAATGCAGGTTTGTTGAGGGTGGTGTTGGAGGTCGCCAGTGTCACACTTCGTGTTTGTAAAACCCCTGGATCTGTCCTTTTTAGTCAGGCTGTAATAGGAGTCACATTACTGCATTCTTTAAACTTATGGTCTGTACAATGAGTATAAAACAGATCTAATTCCTCTCTCTTTGTTTGAGATGTATGGCTGTTCAGTGTGGTGGATGGTTTGGGTGTTTCCTGAGGGCAAGTCCATCAATCTCCGTGAGGGTCTCCTGAGTTCCATGCCAGCTGGTACACAGAGTTGGTGAAACTACCATCATCTTATTTTTCTCCTGACCTGAACTTCAGATCAGCTCCATCAGACTGGCTCTTCTGCAGGACCTGCTGCCACGAAGATTAAAGCTTCCCCCGCTCAAACAGAGCGTCCACCGTTAGCTCATGAACCTCCATTTACAGTCACCAATGGACTCTTTTGCTTTTACTGTACTTCATTTACTGGAAACTACCACTATTCAGGGTTTTTCTCGATCTTCCTTTCCTTTTATTTCCAGTGTCAACCAGAGGAGAATGGGATCCCCTACTGGGTCTTGGTTCAGGTTTCTTCCCCATGTTTGGGGGAGTTTTTCTTTGCCTCTGTTGCCCTGGGCTTTACCAACTGGGGCTCAGACCCGGATTCTGTAAAGCAGCTTTGTGACAACAAGAGTTGTAAAAAGCGCTATATAAATAAAGTTGACTTGACTAACAATTCTAATAGTTGCCTAATGATTGTGCCCATATGTTCCAAACTCCATACAGAAAGGAGCAAGAGCAAAACAGGTAGCTCAAGGATAATATTCCTGCCAAATAAACACGATGAACAAATGAAACATGAAATTCAGTGTAAGTTGGCTGCTTTCATCTTTAATGTGATCACTATGAAGATGGTGGTGGTCTAGTGGTAGGATACTTGGCTACAGACCAAGAGGTCACAGGTTCAAATCCCACCTCCAGCATTACCTCTTTATATTTCTATATATTTATCATTGGGTCCTTGAGCAAGACCCTTAACCCCAAGCTGCTCCAGGGGGACTGTCCCTGTAATCAGGAATTGTAAGTCGCTCTGGAGAAGAGCGTCAGCTAAATTCAATTCAATTCAATTCAATTCAATTTATTCTTGTATAGCGCCTTTTACAACAAAGTTGCCCCAAGGCACTTTACATTGAATGCCATAAATGTAAATCACTAAAGTTTTTCCATAGTCACTTGTTTAACTGTGACTGAGCATGGAACTGAGAGCGAAGTCAAGAATAATCTCACTGTGGAAAAAAAAAATAACTGATAAAAATTTCTATTCTAAAGAGTTTATATTCTAAACAACCTGCAAATTATTTTTTTTATCAGGGGTGTCAAACTCAATCACACAAAAAACACAGTCTAAATTTTGGGCTAAATTGTTCCATAATTGTTCAATCTTAGATAACAATCTAAAACTGACAAGGTTTCAAACAGAAATATGAATCTGAACGGAGTTCACCATCAACACTGCCTCGTAACACACAGCGCACACCGGTTTGTGTCTCCTCAAAGTAAGAACATATATTCGATTTTCCTTTCTTTCATTAAATTGTCTTCCTTCTGCGCCAACTCTCTTCTTGGACATTTTGGGACCGATTGTGGATATTTCTGTTCTCTGCTTGTTGGCAAACCCGACCGTGTTATTTTATATAACCGACTATTTTGAGAGTTTATATGTGCAGAACTCATTACTCATTATATGGCAAGCATTGCAGAAAATGAATCAGTAAATTCTTCTCTTTCCAGTGCAAAATTCTACAGTTCCTTTAGAGCAAGGATGGGGAAGTACTGAGAGGGTGGATTCCTGCACAGTCTAATCATTTCTCTGCTCAACATGATGATTCAGCTTTTCAGTTAATTACCAGGTTTAGTTGGTGTGCTGGGAAATAAACCAAAGCTTCCAGGACTCCAGCCCTGAGTTCCCACCCCTGCTGTAAGGCAAAAACAGTACATGGAAACCACTGAGCAATAACTCTCACAACTGATTATAATATTAGTCAAATAATCTAGCCATTATTTTGATGACTCATTGAGAAGATAAAATCCAATTTTATCACAAAATTTATAAATGCAGCCATTTTATGTTACTTCATATTAATGAAATCTGTTAATATAATCATACATGCATTTTGCAGAAAATGCTGGTTTGGGTTAACTCTATTTTAGTAAAGTACACAGAGTCAGTTTGAATGATAGCACTTAGACAGTCCTTAGATGGAAATTGGCTTTCTAATGACGGATTCCCTTTTTATTGGTCAAATTGCAATGGAATGCATGAACCAATTCAAAAAGCAATTCCAAACAAGCTATAAAGCAATAAAGAAAATCAATTTTTTCTTATAGCGCAAAAATCACAATTTTAACTGTGCTTTAACCTGTTTCAGGTTCTTCATGGACAGTGGTGGCCTAGCGGTTAGGGCGTTAGCCGCATGATCGGAGGATCGGGGGTTCAAACCCCTTCCCAATAGGTTGCCCTGAGGTACCCTTGAGCAAGGTACCGTCCCCATCACTGCTCCCCGGGTGCTTTCAATAGCTGCCCACTGCTGCACGGGTTTGAGTGTGCATGGGTTAAATGCAGAGGTCCAATTTCGTAGTGGTTCATGTGTGCTGTGCCGTGACCTCGCAATGACAAGGGTTGTCACTTTCACTTTTCACTTTCATCTGTGAAACAACTGCATGTGTCAGCTTTCCATCCTATAGTCTGCTAATTAATTTTATTGTTAATATATTTATTTATAATATGATTTTTAAGTTGTTGAGGCTCAAAGGATATATGCGACGTAAACTAAGAGCTCTAGCAGAAGAAAAAGGAAGAGTGAAAGACCATAGATGGGAAGCTTACAATGGGAGAAGTGCACTGCATCATCCAATTTATGATTATCGTGATAAAAATACACCATAATATTCTTTTCTGAGCATTTCGTGAGATATTAGTAATTAAAAAGCACTGATCAGCTGCATGTTTATTTACAACATGAGTTTTAACAGTCTTGTTGAACTGGATCTAACTATGAAAAATTGTGTGTCCTTGACTTTCTCCTTTAAAAAAAAAAAAAAAAAAAAACTGCTACATTTTATTCTCTCTGTACTCAAGTTCCAATAACACCTGCAGTGCACTTCTCTTATTGTGAGCTTATTCATCTATTCTACCATTATCTATTTATTTTGTTGTTGCATTCTGCACTTTACCGATAATGCTGCTCCGTCACACTGTTGCACTGCCCAACAACCTGGGCTGCTTTGTTCTATAAGACTGAGGTCCTCTTACGGATGAATGTACGGTCTGTTGTGCTGTCTGTTGTTGCCTGTACTTGTTGCCTTGTCTTGTGTGTTATGTTGTGTCCTCTGTTGTTTTGTGTAGCACCAGGGTCCTGGAGGAACGTTATTTCGTTTCACCATGTACTGTGTATATGGCTGAAATGACAAAATCCTACTTGACTTGAAGGGCAATAGAACACAGATGCCCTCAGAAACACACCAGCTGAAGGGGTATTCAATAACACTAGGGCATGTAAAAAACACAGGCAAGGACATTAACTACATTAACACTAACTTACCACAACACATTGCACTACACACAAGTGATTACATTTTAAACATTTTTCAAGAGCTAATTGCATCAAGACAAAAAACACTGATTTTATAAAATTTATTTTAAAGTATTCTTCTTCTATTATTATATACATTAAAATTATAAATAAAGCAAAAAACTGAAAAGACAGATTGTAAGTGAAAGTGTCTTTGTAACCAGCATATAAATGGATATACATCTGCCCAATCTGGCAACAATGCACATGGTTTCTGTGCTGGTCAAACGGGTAAGTGACATGAAGACCTTCTTTTTTGCCATGGCCGTAAAAGTTTTCTTTGGTCAGCTTATCAGTAAATGATCAGAATTAAACTACCAACATATTTTAGGGACTTTTTCATCAGGAGGAGGGAAGCAGGCAACACACACACACACGGCAGTCTCATAAAGGATGGAACCTGATTATGAAGTTTAGTAAACACACAGCACTCAATGACAGCAAGGCTAATTTCATTATCACATTAATGACTTTACCAAACAATTCAGACCACAAGCTGATTAGCCTAACAATTAGGATGCAGGCATTAACGTTAGAGGGAGAAAACAGTGAGAGGACAAGGAAATAAACACAAAAAATTATAGCCTTTACATCGTAAAACGTGGAGGAAATGCAGCTGAGCTAGACTTGCTGACTTGCTCTTAGATAAAAATGAAGAAATGTACATTCCGCTGCTTCCTTCTTGAAACGGAAGCTTTCTAGAACTGAAAAGTGAAATCACAGTACAAGAACAGGCAAAGGCAAAGGGAAAGTACAAAACAGCTTCAGTCTTCAGACATTCAGGATGTGTGTATGTGCATTTATTTATTCAGTGAATGAGAGACATAGCAAGAAAGAGTTTCTCTACTTAAACAAGTCAATGCAGCAACTTTGTCTATACACCTTTGGTCGTGTTACTGTGTTTGAAAAGCTATCCCTCAACATCCGGCCAACATCCAAACTTTGGGTCATCCGACACTGTCCATCATGGGAAGAGACGCAGAGTTATCCATGAATCCAAAAAGGGCCACCGGAGGAACTGCTTGAGAAGGCCCTGCCATTTGAAGGCTTGTGTTGTAGAAAAATACCATATACACCAATTTTTCCTTTCCTCTCTGGACATGTGCTTCATATATAAAGTGAAGTAGTTTGTTTTTCCTAACAAGTAGTCTGGTTTTCTTCTGGCTTCAATAATGGGGTTATTCCTATCATAATAAAGCAGCCAATACAGTTGCCAGCTACCCCTGACAACCAGATTTGTGTGAGGGTGCCGTCTGCATGACTTCAGTTTCAGAAGCACAGTGCATTAGCGAGCTATCCATTACAAGTTCTTTAAAATCTTCTGCAAACATAAGACAAAGACGAACAGAGAAGTGGTCATCCATTTGTTTGGCACTAATTTTAATAGCTGGAACCATTTTTGTCAACTTGGAGGACTAAGAGTGTGAAACATGAATATGGAACTATTCACTCTTTTCAGTAAACCACAAAAACTGACATTGAAAACACCACACTGAACAGAGTTGACTTGAACCCAGATCTCTCCTGACTCTGATTGTGACATAAAATTAGTCTTGACCCTGTTCATAATTTAACATCAACATGTGCTTTTGGTGACCGACTGTATGTGGCAAGTTCCAAATACAAATGTGAACAGTGTACAGATGAGTCAATAAAAATGCCAGATGTAAACTACTTTGCGTTTTGGTCGATTTCTTTTGATCAGATCTACCCAGACACGTCATGAAAAAGCAGGGCCATTGAGAACCATTTAACGCGATCCTGCCAGGGAGACACAGCTGTCAATCACTTGATCAATCAGATCAATTGTGATCCGATACAGCTTTCCGGTTCTGAGCGGGTTGATGCGTGGAATTTTTTGCAGTTTTCCACTTATGCACACATTTTTAGTTCTTAAATGTGAACTTACACATACAGAGAACTTAAACCATTAAAAAGAGCCATAGAAGATCCACTTCTATTGTACTGATATTCACTCGTGAAAACCACAATACACTTCTGCCTTGTCATTTAAAAGGAAAATAACTGTCAAAGTCTTGAATTCAGTTGTGAAAAATCAGGGAAAGGGTTAAAGAAGCAGATGAACATACTGGCTTACTGTTTAAACACCACGCATCTGCAGGCAGATCTTGTTCAATCCCACTGGCAAGGTCACATCAGCACAACTGTTAATGCGCTGTTTCCCCTTGGAGAACTGGAGTGAAGGAGCGGCCGTTGATGAATGCAAATTAAAGGCAGGACAAAGGTCAATCCAGTGGCTACATAATGAACCCTGGCAGAAGGTCATCAACACAAACAACAATCACGAGCTAAAGCACATTCTTATGGCTCTGACTGGTACCAACAGCTTTCCAAAGTGTTACATCACTTCCATATGATCTCAGGTTTAGAAAATGACCTAACGTCAATTACAGACGTAACCATTTGAGCGAGCTTAAAGTGGAGCGCGTCACCTTCCACAGATATTCGAGCCGATAATCTATCGGCCTACGTCGAGAATATATGCAGTTGATACAGATTAGTTGGTGATGCTGTTGTCCTTTACGAAATAGAGCAAGGAGCTCCACAGAAAAGTAGGCACCTCGGAAGCAACAAAACGAGGACTGAGTCTGTGGCAGTGAAAAGCCCTCGTTTTCTGGTAACATTGCAGAGATTTATCACGGTTTAAAGTTGAGCAGGGACTTTAGTAAAAAGTTTTTGTTTTACTTCCACAAACCATTTCCAGTCGTTTAACTGTGAAATTTAAAAAGCCACAAGCGCAAAAGCAGATGTGGAAGTAAACAGAGAGAAAGCTGTGAACAGAACTTTAATATGTGTCTAATAAAAGAAGATAAAAGGACAGTTCAGTTAACTTGTAGATAAATGTTAACTGTTATTTGATGTAATGATTGTAGTATATCAATAATAAAGTAGAAACACTTTTACTCTCTTCTACATTTTATGAAATGTACTGTTAGGGGCATATGTTATCACATGTTTAAAAATTACTTATATTCATATGCAGTGTCTTTTTATTGCTTGCATGAAATAAATCAATAAATGAATGGCAAGTATTTTAAAGCAATAGGAACTTTGGGGTTTTTTTTTTTTGCTGTGGCCCTGTTATTGTGGTAACATGGTTGACCATTACTGGGCATAAGCAAAAGCAGAACAGATTAATCAAACAAAACATATGGCATTGCTAAACTTTAAATGTAAGTGTAAATGTACTAAGGAAATTGCTACGAATTCCATCAGTGTTGTCCAACATGGACAGGGCACTACAGGCAAGCTGCCTTTAACAAAACAAAAACTCTGTTTTATGTGAAGCAAGCCTCAAAAGGCAGGCAATAACGTTTAACTCATGATTCAGAAGAGAATACTATGTCCCTGGTGTAATAGCCAGTTCACTTTAATGAAGAATTTTTCAGGTAGAGATCATTACTGATGGACGAGGAATTCTCCTAGGTGATAATTAACATTGTATTTGCAAAACTGTGTGAGCCAACAGAAAGCAAGAGTGCAGACCAGGATGCGTCTGCAAGATCTGAATATTTCACTGTTAAATAGATAAATAAACTACCTAGCCAATCAACAGCAGCCTTCAACTGAACTATATAAACCACTAAATGCTCAGCTCATCAGGAGCACTCAATCACTCCAACCTGGGAAAGACATTTCTGAGGAAAAAACCCAATGTTACTGCAACCTCATGGCAACTTTTCAACATGGTGAGAAAGGCAGAAATATTATATTTCAATATTTCAGTCAGCCTGATTGGACACCGCAAACTAACGTCTCTGAATGGAGAAGCTACTGGATTAAGCTTTTAAAGTTCACAGACACACATTGTGCTGTAGAATGAAAGTGTATTAAATTACAGCTCTACTCGCTCGACAGGGAGAATCAATAATGCAGGCGAGTTGGCCTTAGGTCTGTCATAAACAAAGGGAACAACAGCAATGTACGCTGATACATCCTTACATTCTCCCAGAGGAAACTCTTGTTGGATGTGTGCAGCACGCAAATCCTATAAACCTATAACCATAATGAAGCATGCAGCAAGCAGGTGATTATATTGGTCATAAACCACTAATTGAACCCACAACATAAATGAATGGGTTACTAAAGGCCAAAGGGCACCCTTTTTCAGCTATCCTTAGTAACAGTGTTATCAGTGTAGAGTAAAAGGCTTACAAAGTTTTACCTCTTAACCAATGAAGAATTAACAGCCAATTATTAAGACACACTGCTCCTCCTATAGTAACTGACATTTTCTTCATGTTCTGCTGCTTTAACTGTAAACCCAAGCAAGAGCACCTTCGTTTATTGCTTTTTGGAGTTCTAAAAAGCGCAGATTTATAATGAAACTCCTGAAAGTTTCAGCCTGGCTTACTGAATGTCCTAGCTGTCGTTAGAGCTAATCTCCCTCATCGTTTCTCATGTCTACCTAAACGCCTTCATTTGTGGTTAGAGTGACCACATGACCCCTTTTCCTGGGACGGCCCCCGCCTTTGGTGGCCTTTCCAAAGCTGACGCTGTCCCCATTTTTACTGCGAATTAAAAAGCAACCGAAAAAAGCTGGAAGCAAAGCAAATCAGCAGACGTCTTGCGTTGTATTTGACTTGGCCAAAGAACGCGATGACTTCTCTTTACAGCTGCTTTATATCGCTCTTCTTTTACCACTAACCACTTATTTGGCTACGGTTAGAAAAAAGTCTGTGTAAAACCTGACAAGGAAGAAAATGTCAGGAAACAGAGCCTTTCCATTCTTAAGAACCAAAACAAAAAAGAGCTGATGCAGTCAAAGATGACGTGGGCTCCCGTGCCATCTAGAGTGGAGGTGTAGTGGTTGTGAAACAGAGCCCAGGATCAGGAGGTTGTGGGTTCGAGCCCCAGACCAGCAGGTCACCCTGAAGAAGACTCTGTCCCTCAGAGAGGACCGAAAATGTCCCTGTTTTTCCTTCCTAGAACAAAACCCCTGGATATTTCACTCATATTCTGCCCTTTTCGAGGCTTTCTTCAGGAATCTGCTCCTTGTCTTCCTGTTGGTTTAAATGTAATGAGACCTGCGTTTGTGGGACAGCAGAAATGAAGCAGGGCCAGCCAGGCCTCTCCTGCCCATGTGGGCCGTGGAGGTGATGCTTATGAGCGAGAGAGTGAATGAACAGTCTGGTGAGGTTTCCGGTCACCCAGAGAGATGGAGCGAGGCTGCCTAACGGCCACAACGCCACCAGACCCGACCACAAGCGGCGGCTAGCTAAGCGGTTAGCGGCGTCCTCGTTCCTCACACACGCACTAACGAAGCAACAGTAAACAAATATAGATGACAAACACAATAAACACGGCAAACAAAGCCAGTCGGCCGGCCTTCACGCCACCACTCGAGTATAAACACGTTTCCGACGAGGTTATACTGTTAGCAAGGCGGCTAGCTGAGTACCACCCTGCCCGAGGGTTCCCAGTGGACCTGCGGGCTGGGCCGATCTGAGTGAACGCAATATTAAAGCGTTCTTGCTGAACCGGACCCAACCGGCCCGAACCGGCCCCGAACACTGACCTGGAAAGATGCTTGAGGATCTGTTTCTTGATAAGTCCTGCCATGGCCGCCTCGTATGAATGATTTATCCACAGGCCGCGCTCAGGTGTGCTCTCCTCTTCATTGTAGTTATCTGTTCAACGCCATGTTTCGGGGTAAGTCTGACAGCGTCATGAAGGAGAGGAGCTCTACGGGCGTTATCGCCGCGTCTCGCCGCTCCCTGCGGGCTCCATACTGAACCCGCTCCGCTGGGCGGGCAGCGGTGGGCGTGTCCCACTCCACCAGTTCCACACCTGCCAACCAATAGAAGACGGAGAACTAACTGCGTCACACAGGCCCAACGCGTATGCTGCGGGACAGAGAGGGGCGGGGCTAAACTGTGTCACTGAATTCTGCTTGTTTTTGTGCCTTTGTGTGGACCAAATGTCCCCAGCGTGACGTGTCCTCTGAGGGGACATTAAGGAGAAACGAGGAATGTTATTTTTTTCGACCCAGTCCCGAATAAGCGGGTATAAAAGGAGATTATTATATATTCGTTTGTTTATCTGTTTAGAGCATGTTAACAGTTAATAATAAACATACATGTAACAATACAACAAAATCTAGAAAGTGGGTGATAATCATTTGTACAAAATACAATAAAAAAATGCTTGAAAAGTTTAAGAGGTGATCTAAAGGTCCCGTTTACTTCACTTCAAGCTTGAATTTAATCATGATGTATAATGTGCAGACGCTTACCCCCAAACTTTCCCCAAGTAAGATTCTCAGCATCATTTTCAATATCAAGTCCTTCTTCAGCGTAATCATTTTCATCACCACACCAGTGAGCATCACTGTATTATCTCACCCCTTCCTGTCCAACCTCTCATATAAAAAATGTCTTTAGTCTTCATCACCGCTTTTTTTGCCCTGAGCTTCATCTCCTTGTACACCCGTCTACTTTCTTCATCTCTCTGACTGCCCCACTCCTTTTTTGTTTGCCTCTTCTCCTGTACACAATCCTGGACTTCTGGGTTCTGCCACCAGGTTTCCTTATCCTCCTTCTTTCCAGATGTCACACCAAAAACCTTTCTAGCTGTCTTCCTTACCACTTCTGCAGCAGTTTCCATGTTGGTTAAGTTGCCATGTTAACCTATTCTACCTTGAGTCTTCCTGCTTCAGCTTCCACCTTTAGATCCTTGACTTTGCCCTCACTTTCCTTCTCTTCTTAGCAATAAGACGCCACAATTCAACATAGCATTACATATTTAATAATACTTGTTTATTATTATTATTATATATTATATTATTATATATTATTATTATTACATTTACATTTGTTTACTTTATTTATAATTTGGTTATTTATAATTTATTTATAACTTATTTATTACTATTTACTGTGTATATGGTGGTCTTTATATTCTTTATTTCTTTATTTCTACATGTTTCTCTTCTCATGTAAATATGTATATGTATGTGTGTATATATATAGCTCATGTATAGCTCTTGTATATGGATGTTCCTCGTTCTTTATATTTTTCTTATTTTTCTTATTTTTCTTTACATATATCTTTCTATATTCTTTCTGTCCCCTTGATAAAGAGCCCTGTAACACCCAAATTTTCCATTCGTGGGATAATAAAAGATTATTCTATTCTATTCTATTCTTGACCTCCAAGGTCATCCCACAGACCGCCATCCTATGCTGTTTAGCTACACTCTCACCTGTCACTACTTTGCAGTCTCCAATCTCCTTCACTCTTATATGTCACCCTGAGATCCTCCCTCTTTTTAAAGTATTTATTTGCTACAGCCATTTCCATCTTTTTCACAAAATCTACATTCACCTGACCTTCAGCATTCCTCTCCTTGAAAACATACCTGCCCATCACCTCCTCATCACCTCTGTTCCCTTCACCAACATGTCCATAAAAATCTACACCAATCACCACTCTCTCTCCCGTGGGTACACTCAATATCACTTTATCTAACTCACTCCAGAATTCTTCTTTCTCCTCCATCTCACAACCAACTTGTGGGGCATAAGCACCAACGACATTCATTATCACACCTTCAACTTCCAGCTTCAAACTCATCACCCTCCCTGACACCCTCTTCACCTCCAAAACACTCTCCACATACTCTTCCTTCAGGATAACACCTACTCCATTCCTCCTTCTAGCCACACCATGGTAGAACAGTTTAAACCCTCCTCCAATACACCTGGCCTTACTACCCTTCCATCTAGTCTCTTGCACACACAAAATGCCAACCTTCCTTCTCTCCATCATATCAGCTCATTCTCTACCTTTACCAGTCATGCTGTCAACATTCTACATTTGTGCTGCTACCCTTTCTTCTCTTATCCTGCCTCCAGACATGCCTTTCTCTGTTTCGTCTTCTTCTGCTTTGGCCAACAGTAGCCCAATCTCCACCCATACCCTGTAGGCTAACAGCACTGGTGGTGGCTGTTGCTAACCCAGTCCTCGACTGATCAAGTATGAAAATTTGTTTCATTGTCCGTATATTGATTTGGCAAAAGGTTTTACACCAGATGCCCTTCCTGACGTAACCCTCCGTATTTATCTGGGCTTGGTACCAGCACAAAGAAATACACTGGCTTGTGCATCCCTAGTGGCTTGGTTAGAATCTCCTACTTAATCTCAGTCTTTTTTATCTGCTGTTTGGGACATTGCACTCTGTTCTTCAGCTCTGTGAATCATCTATAAATTGAGGCTGCTTAAAAAATGTCAGTGTATGTTTGATACTGTAGAAACTAAAGTGCCCTACACAGCAATCCAACAAATTAAGGGAGAGTCCAGACTTCAGGGAGTGAAAGTGTTCTGTGTGAAAAGAACTTCAAAGTGTGGGGAGGAGTGAACAGCAGGCAGCTGCAGAAAAATGTATCAATTATGGGTCTCTTTTGAACACATGCTGCTCTGTGTTTGATTATTTATACAGGGTGTTCAAATCCAAGGTATTTAATCTGATGCATTTTCCTAAACTTGTATCTTGTGTTCAGTATGTAAGGAAAAGAAACATAGACTGAAACGGCGTAGACTGAAACATAGTCTCTTCTCTTCAGAGCTAAACACACTGTTCCCAGGGGTCCTGTTAAATTATTTTTATTATTTACTAAAGTCAATCTAACTGCAAAAGCTGTTGTGTGGCTCGTGGTCTGTGAGCTTTTGTAATCGTATTGATTTATCATCCCATTAATGAAATTAAAACTGTAAGAACCGTAAGACTTTAGCTGTCTGAATCACACACATATATATTTATGACATTTAGCAGACGGTCTTATCCAGAGTGACTTCCATTTCCTGATTACAAGGACAGGCCCCCTGGAGCAACTTGGGGTTAAGGGGTTTGATCCTGCTCTACAGCATGAAGTGATAATGTACAAGTGTGTTCAGGGGGTCAATATCTTGATCAACCATGAATAACCATTAAGTGAAGTGATTGTCATTGTATTTGTCATTGTGAAACACTGCACGGCACAAAGTGAAAAACAACCAAACTCAGCGTCTGCTTTTCACTCACTCTCTGTCACACACACACACACACACACACACACACAAACAGCAGGGTTTATATCCAGCACCTGGGGAGAAGTGATGGGGTGGTACCTTGCTCATGGGCACCTCTGGGCAGGCCTCAGGCCAACTGATTTGGGATTCAACCCACAACCTTCCAATCCTGAAGATGGTGAATATTTTTGATAATATATTGAAATCAGTATACAATTGAGACAGGTGCAATCCATTTCTTTAGTCAATTGAAATTTTAAACTTTGCTCTCATGGTGTTTGCCAGGCTGACTGACCCACTTGTTTACTTGCCCAGCCTACTCCTCCACAGTATAAGTTCCTTGCCAGGTGGTGAGAAAAATACTTGTGGATATAGGGATTCAAAGCTCTTGGTAGCTAATAGGTGCCATCTGCCCCACCCCAACCTGAGCTGTTTATTAAAGGCCCGTAGATAGCCGTCTAGGACTTCTCTGATAAGAAAGGAGGCTAGGATAGGACCCAAGGACTATTGCTCATCCCAGGCCTCCCTTTGAGCAATCACTTCCAATGTGTGAAGGTAGGCCTCCACATCATCCTCGCCAGATTGTTTTGGGAGAAGCAAGTCCTAATGATCATCCAGCAGGCCATCCTGGGTCAAGGTTGGGGTCCAGAGGTCATGCGCTCGGTGTTGTTAAAAAAATTGTGCTGAATTTTGGACAGGTGATCCTGGGTGCTGGAATATCTCCATGATTGCCTTTTTGTCATGCTGCAAAAATAAAATCACCATTCCATGTTGAGAAAAAAAGCAGTGCATTTAAAGCGGGGTTGTTGCTAAGATTCTAATATTATTAACGTAAAGTATGATTATAAAATAATTTTTATCCTTATTTTTATTTAATTCTGTCTTTATCTGTCCTTGTTAAATCATAAACATCATGTGTTTACGCAGATATATAGGTCGCCAGTCCATCGCAGGGCAGACATACAGGCAAACACACTCACAGACTCACTCAGACCTCCAGGCAATTTAGGATCTCCAATCCATCTGATGTGCATGTCTTTGGGTAGTGGGAGGAAACCGAAGGTCCCAGAGGCACAGTAAGAACATGCAAACTCCTCACAGAAAGGACTCGGACTGCTCGGGAATCTGACCCAGGACCTTCATGCTGTAAGGCAACAGATCTACCCACTTTGCTACTGTCCTGCTCAGTTGATATCTTAATAATCTAAATGAAGCTTAAACTTAATGTTGGTCAGCCACAGAATGATGCTATGGGAACAATAAGAGGAAGCTAGCTTAAGGAAAGAGGTGATGATTAGTGAGCGGCAGTATGTTTTCATGCAGAGAAAGAGCACGAAAAATGCAATGTTTGCTCTGAGGGAGTTGTTGGAGAAGTACAGAGAAGGTCAGAAGGAGTTGCATTGTGGCTTTGTGAACTTGGAGAAAGCATATGACAGAGTGCCTAGAGAGGAGTTTTGGTTTTGTATGAGAAGGAGTGGCAGAGAAATATGTGAGAGAAGTATAGGATATGTATGAGGGAAGTGTGACAGTGGTGAAGTCTGAAGTACTGGAAGCATTTAAAATAGAGGTGGAATTACATCAGTGATCAGCACTGTGCCCATTTTTGTTTACCATGATAATGGACGGGTTGATGGACAAGGACATGAGACTCCATGGACTAAATAAAGCGAAAGTGACTACCCCTGTCACTGTGAAACGCAGCACAGCACAACACAACAAATTTCAACCTCTGGGTTTAACCTGTACAGTCTACTTGCTCAAGGGTACCTCAGGGCAACCTACTGGTGAGGGACTCGAACCCACAATCTTCTGATCCAGGGCCACATCTCTAATCACTAGGCCACTGCTACCCCACTATGATGGTTACTGGAGAACCTGGAGAGATGGAAATATGCTCTAAAGAGGAAAGGAATGACAGGCGGTTGGACAAAGACAGAATACGTAAGTGTGAATGAAAGGGAGGAAAGTGATGTTGTTACGATGCAGGAAGTAGAGGAGAAAAAGGTAGGAGTTTAAATAGTGTGTAGTTTGGAAGAGAGGTGAAGAAAATAGTTCAGGCAGGTTGGAACGGGCTGAGACGAAAAGCAGGAGTGATCTGTGACAGATGGGTCAAGCAAGAGTGCAAGAAAAGCTTTACAGGATGGTAGTGAGATCAGCTATGCTGTACAGGTTTAAGACGAGGGCAAAGACAACAAGATAAGCAGAAGAGCTGGAAGTGGGAGTGTGAAGAGAAGATTTTCATTGCTTTTGATTAGAAATGAATATATTAGAGGGACATCTTGAAGGAGGAAGATGCAGAATAGCGGATAAAAAGGGCAATCTCTCTGTGATGACCCCTAACGGGCTCAAAGCTTAAACTTAATGAAGTATGGATTTGTTAAACCAGGTGTTGAAAATGAAATATGAATTATCAGGGACTCCCTGAGCAGAAGCAAAACAACATTTTGAAATAAATAAAACCATGTCTTACTGTATAAATATTTATTGTTTGTTTACTTAACATGAATGTTCTTGAGAAAATATATTCTATCCAAATATTACTACTACGGAACCTTTCATGAATGTTTCCAAACACATACAAACCAGGTTCACAAAACTTTCACCTCTGCTCACAACCACAATTTCTGGTTAAAGCCAGTTTCCCCTGAACATTGTTCTCCCTGAACATCGTTCACTCTGAACATTGTTCTCGGTCAGACATGTGTTCATTCACTGTGAACTCTTTGTGCTGAATTTGGTCTGCTTTTGCATTAATTTTGCAGTTAATAATGGCCTCTACACACATTTATTTAGTTTTCTTGGTTGTTTAGGTTTAGTTTTTGTATAAATTAAAGGATTTTTCAAACATTATTTTTTCCCTGTGCTAAAAACTCATTAAAAAAGTGTTTACAATGAACAGTTTGTAAGGGTCTAATGTAAACTTGGTCTAGCAAGAATAAAACTAATATTAACTAGCTGTAGCTTAGCTTAGCCTATTATCTTAACCTGTTAGAGAGTCTGATTTATTTTTTTATATTAGCACATGTGTTTAGTAGTGTTTGTAGTGTCTGTGGTGTTTTTCAGTTTTTCTCTTTTTCTTTTTCTTTTTCAGGCTCTAATAAAAGCAGCTCCAACAATTTCAACATCAGGATAAGTTCAGCATGGAGACCTGATAGTGTTGCACTAGTGACAGCTTATAGTCCCAGTACGATTTGGACCTTTATCTAAGTGCTGTACACACAAACACATATAATGAGAGTTAAAATGTGTGGTTATTAATTAGCAGCAGATCCTTTAACCTTTGTGTGTGTGTTTTAGGTCCAGCTACTTTTAAAGATGCTCCGTTTTAGCCGATGGTTCTACGATCTGTTCATTGCAGACCAGGTCGTCGCTCTGAACTTGCACAGCGTACACATGAAGATCCACCAACTGGTAAGATCAGTTCATTTTTATCATAGAAGAGCCAAGATTAGAACAAGCTGTGTGGAGCAGCATTTCTATTAGTAGTTACTAAATAAGCTTAAATATTTACTGATTGATTGTAATGATCATATTGCTTTTGGTTTCAGGAGTGTGTGGTTACTGTTCTGAAGGATGAAAATAAGCGACTGGACAAGCAGATACAGAATCCCAAGTTCACTGTAAAATGTTTTTGAAAGTGTTTTTAGAATTATGAATATGACTTTATTATGATAAGAATGACTTCATCACTGCTTGCTTGTGATCTGTAGTTTATACACATTTAGGGTGGTGGTGGTCTAGGGGTAAGGTACTTGCCTATGGACCTATCGCTCAAGAGGTCCCAGAGGTTAACTGAAACTGAGACACCAAACCCTGGACATTTAGATGCTTTCATCTCCATGTTCATTACTTCTCCACAGAGATTTGCTCTGGAAGCAGAAGAACAGCTGGAAGGGATTAATCTTCAGTTGTCCATCGTAAGGATTCCCCTCCTTCAGAACATCATGATAAGCATATAAAGTGAAATGTTTTATAACAGGTCACTGCTGATATTGACAATCTCAGGTCCATCAGGGATGAAGCTTCTGATGATGTAATGGGAATTCACATTTGTGAAACGGTAAGAGATATAATGGTGTTTTCTTAAGTGTTCTCTAGATCAGTTATCTCTCTGTATTGTGTCTTAGCGCCTGCAGGCCACAATGGAGGAGCTTCATCAGGACCTGCCCTATGAGTTGACGTGTGAATCTGAGGAATCAGTGGAGGAGACAGAGCAAGGTACTGAAACAGGAAATAGGGATTCATTTGTTTTATATAGAATATCTGCTCATTATCATCATAGTAACAAATTCTGCAACCCTGTAACCCAATAGGAAAAGTAAGAAAATCATAACTTTTAATGGAAGTAATACAAGAATGTTTGAGTAATTTAAAATTACGAGTGTCCCAACTAATGAGTTTTTTGAGATACGAGCCGCCTCTCAGTCGATTTTTTGCTTTGATTTGAGAGCTGAAATTTGGGTTACGAGCCAGTTTCAGAGACCCAGCGGTTTGCTCGCAGTGGAAGCGTCAGTGTTGTGCTTGCAGTTATTTTGCAAAACTTCGTTTTTGCAACCATGTGCCCAATTAAAGTGAGTGCGAAGGACAGTGCTGAGAAGAAGAAGCGGATGATGTGCATTGAATTAAAGAAAGAAATTATCAAAAAATATGACCATGGTGCGCATGTAGTCGACTCGGTGAAGCAGTACGAGCGCAGCACTTCTACAATCTGTGCCTGAAACAGACCACATTGGACAGGTCTTTATCGAAAATCCTGCCCATGGAAGTGAGGAAAGCGTGGCGACATGGGCAGAAATCAGCGAATAAGATTGTTATTCAGTTCAGCCTTTCTCTTTCACCTTCGTCAGCATCAAGTCGTCAGATCTCCAAAGCAAATGCTGTACATTATACTTAATAAAACCAGTTTATTGCAGTACATTCTATTGTATTGTTTTTATAAAATATTCATTATTTATAAGCACATTTCTCTTATTTAAAAACATGTAACTGTCACATGTGGGGTGTTTTGGGCACGCTAGAGGGTGCTCTGTTCTGACTGAGCACACCTGAGCCCATGCAGGCACAGGTGTGCATCATTGGGGCTGACTATTTAAGCCCCGACGAGTCAGAACAGAGCGTGGCTCATTAGGTAGGCTAAGCCTATGTGTAAGGGTGGATTTGGATTTGGTTTTGGATAACTTGGTTCTTAGGTTTTGATTCGAACTGCAGCCCTTGCTTCTTGTATTTGTAAACTGTGGATAATAAAACAGTGTTCCGCACCCCTGGCTCCATATTGGCGTCCTTCCGGCACCCCGCCACCGTTACAGTAAAAAAAAACATGCGGTTTTGGGGGGAACGCATAAATGGCATTTCAATTCATTTCAATGGGGAAAATTGATTTGACATACAAGTAATTTCAGTTACGAGCTTCGTCACGGAACCAATTAAACTCGTAAGTCAAGGCACCACTGTATTTCTGTTGCTCTATTTGTTCCTAAATGTTTACAGTGTGAGAGGCTTGAATTTGGATGGTTTGAAAAATGATAACACAATATTGATGGTGTGAGAGTGACATTATATTACTCACTTTTCTTACAAAACTATAAATCACTCACATGTACTTCCCTCTACAGTCTTACTTCGTTAATATTCTCTCCTCTCACACGACAGACCTCCAAGGATGCTCTGAAGAAAAAGAAAAAGAAAAAGAAGAAATGCCAGTAAGCGTTGAGAAAAATAACCATTAGAATTTTTGAAAAGATGTATGTCAGTATAATATAAATGAAAATAAGAATGTGTAGAACAGTTGCATATTATTGTATAATTGTCTTATTTTGCCCTTTAGGCACTGTTTCTGCGTCCATCAACTGAGGAACTGTTTCCAGAAGTAGTTTACTGGACCAGCTTTTAACCCCTTTTAACCCCAAAAACTGCCTTAATGTACCTGGATGAAAACAGAAGCAGACTTTTATTGCAGCTTTTGAATTTCAAATAGGCTGCTATGAAGATCTGAACTGGACATTATTAAATGATAAACAATATCATTATTAACATCAATTTATCATCAGATTACAGTGTCTGTCTCTACTCTGGCATCTGCAGCTAAACTGTTCTATTAAAGAAAAAGCTGATCTCAAACTCTTGAACAATGTGTTTGAGAACAAGGTGAGATTTGTTTCAGGGATTTCCATTTAAACTGCTGATTTCCGTCTTTTTCAAACATCTGAGAAAGTGAGTTTAAGAGGCTGGATCATCTGAAGCAGCCTGATACCAGTGAGCTGAGAGCAGAACCAGAATCTCCTACTTAATATCGGTCTTTATTACCTGCTGTTTGGTACACTGCATATTTATTTCTTCTGTCCTTCAGCTCTGTCAATCATCTGTAAAAAGAGGCTACTTAAAAAAGCATAAACTTGTATCTCCTGCTCAGTGTGTAGGGAAAAGAAGGACACTGCTTCGGGGACTGAAACATAATCTCTTCATTCCCTGCAGGAAAACAGAACAAACACATGAGGGAGCTAAACACACAGTTTTCACGGGGTCCTATTAAATTATTCTTTTTTATTATTTACTATTTTAACTTCAGCTTCAAAAGTTAAACTTTTTAACTTAATTTTAACTTCAAAAGTTGTTGGGTGGCTCGTGGTCCATGAGCTGGTGTATTGATTTATCATATTATTAAAAATTACATATATTTTTATTTTTTATTGTACCTGATGATGATGATGATTATTATTATTAAGATTAATAATAATAATAATGAAAATAATGATGATAATAATAATAATAATAATAATATTGATTTATTATATTATTAAAGAAGTGAAAACTCTAAGAACTGTAAGACCTGAAATGCCTCTCATACAAGCCAAATGTCTTTTCTGGTTCCAGCAGTGCTTTAGGTTGTTGTCCTCTTTTTGCTCTCCCAGAAAGAACGCTTCCTGGTTTGCCTACTAGAACATCTCAGACAGAGGGTTAATGGCAAATAGGGTCTCACCTTCAAGACTGGCCCCTTCTCTCGGTTGCCCAGGAGCACAGCAGTGGGACAAGACCAGCAGTTGGCAGGGTGTTGCCATGGCTTCCAGCAACTGGAGGGTTAGCTATTCCTTAAGTCCTGTCCCCCAGCAGCTCTGAACCACCTTGAATGTGTGAAGGTAGCCTTCCACGTCATCCTCGGTGTATACCTTCGTGAGCAGCAAGTCCCTACAAATATCCGGCAGGCCAACCAACCATTGTCCAGGGTGGTGATCTGCTCCGACACTTTCTTTTTCATCAGTGCCACCGTCTCCAACCCGTACAGTTTAGCTGGTCTGATACCGTCCTGTAAACCTTCTCTTTTACTCTTGCTGGTGCTTGCTGTCACGGATCACTCCAGCAACTCTTCTCCACCCATTCCAACCTGCCTGCACTCTCTTCCTCACCTCTCTTCCACACTCGCCGTACTCTGAACTGTTGATCCCAAGTATTTAAACTCCTTTACCCTTTTCACCTCTACTCCCTGGATCCTAACCACTCCACTTTCCTCCCTTTCGAATCTGAAACTTTTAACTGAAACGTTCTCCGTTAAACTTTGAAACAAAGTATTCTGGGAAGAAAACATAGCATACATTATGCTTTTTTTTTTTTTTTTTTAAATAAAAAATGTTAAGTAGGAGCTTGCTCTAGGTCATAAAGAACTTTTCAATAATATCTATAAAAAACTTTGCAAAGAGTTGTTTTCAAGTTAAGAGCTAAATGCTAACTTAATCTGAAGACAAAAAGGTACTTTCTCTGTCCTCCTATTAAGTTTATTTCATATTAACTGAGTAATATTAGTGTTCCTGTTGCAAAATAACTTTCCCCATATAGGCCGATGATTGTATCCCCATATTATCCCCTAATGCTGAGCTAGGGAAGACTTTTTCATGTAGGCCAAGGGCGTCAAACTCAGTTTAACTTTTTTTTTTTATAAATCATATTACAACCTGAAATTTCTTGAGAATAAAAAGTGCAATTGCAGTACTAATCCACACATGTGCAAAGGCACAAAACATGGTGACAATTTTTTTGTGCCCTTGTAACACTTTGTTCAGATTATTATTATTAAGTGCTCTGTAATATCCACCATAAATGCAAGGCCTTGCAGCCACTCTTGGGATTGAAACTGCACCACTGTCTGATTTCTTCTCGTAGATCAAAGAAACGCTTCAGCAAAGCACCTCTGCTTGACCACCCGTCCCATCAGCAGCCTGAGTGAATATGTCCAGCTAAGCAAAGCTAATCATTCATTTATCTCATCGCTTCTCAAATGTGAGGCTCGAATGTAAATGTGATTGTAGTTCTCGCTGTGAGGGTGTGATCTGCCCCAAACACATGGAACCAAACTGGGTTTAGAAGAACCAGTGCTGCCCGGCCGCTAGGGGGAGCCAGACCGGCCAGCGAGACAATAACGAGGAAAAATTCCCTATTGTCATTAACCGATCTGGACTACGCATGCGCAACGTAGGTAAATCATAATTAGTTATCAATGTCAAATATTTTTCACGACAGTTTTTTATGACCTGACAAGTTTAAATCCCCACCGTTTACCTTTTTATGATTGTTGATTGAATGTAGCAGGGTTCTCGGTTGAGAAAAGTAAGATTGCTGGCTCTGTTTCAGAGAAATGAAATCTTTAGCATTCTACCTGCTTTTCAGGTGAAACAACAACTTTAACAAAGTTCTGAACAGCATATAATGACCCTTTATCCAAGACCAAGTTCGACTAGACCCTCACGAACCGTTCACTGAAAACCCTTTTAATGAGTTTTAAGCACAGGGAAAAAAATTCATTTTGAAAAATCCTTAATTTATACAAAAACTAAACCTAAACAACCAAGAAAACTAAATAAGTTTGTGTAGAGGCCATGATTAACTGCAAAATTAATGCAAAAGCACACAAAACACAGCACAAAGAGTTCACAGCCAATAAACGCACATCTGAGAACGATGTTCAGAGAACGACATCCAGGGATGCACAAGCACTACATTGTGCATACATAGTATTTCTTCATGCCGGTCCCAAGTCTGGATAAATGGGAGGGTTACGTCAGGAAGGGCTTCCAGTGTAAAACTTTGCCAAATCAATATGCGGACAATGAAACAATCTTCCATTCTGGATCAGTCGAGGCCCGGGTTAACAACGACCACCACCAGTACTGTTAGCCTACAGGGTGGAAATTGCACTACTGTTGGCCAAAGGAGAAGAAGAAGAAGAAGAGGAGGAGGAAGGCATGTCCAGATGGAGAAGGAGAGAAAGAAGGAGAGGAGAGTGGAAGTGAGGGTAGGGACTTTGAATGTTGGCAGCATGACTGGTAAAGGCAGAGAATTAGCTGATATGATGAAGAGAAGGAAGGTTGACATTTTGTGTGTGCAAGAGACTAGATGGAAGGGTAGTAAGGCCAGGTGTATTGGAGGGGGGTTTAAACTGTTCTACTATGGTGTGGATAGAAGGAGGAATGGAGTAGGTGTTGTCCTGAAGGAAGAGTTTGTGGAGAGTGTTTTGGAGGTGAAGAGGGTGTCAGGGAGGGTGATGAGTTTGAAGCTGGAAGTTGAAGGTGTGATAATGAAAGTTGTTAATGCTTATGCTCCACAAGTTGGTCATGAGATAGAAGAGAAAAAAGAATTCTGGAGAGAGTTAGATGGCCCAGTGTACCCAGGAGAGAGTGGTGATGAGTGTGGACTTTTATGGACTTGTTGGTGAAGGGAACAGAGGTGATGAGGAGGTGATGGGTAGATATGGTGTCAAGGAGAGGGACGCTGAAGGTCAGACGGTTGTAGATTTTGTGAAAAGGATGGAAATATATGTAGTTAATACTTATTTTAGAAGAGTGAGGAGCACAGGGTGACGTACAGTACTGTGCAAAAGTTTGAGGCAGGTGTGGAAAAAATGCTGTAAACAAAGAATGTTTTCAGAAATGGAAGTGTTCATCATTTATTTTCATCAATCAACAAAATGCAGTGAATGAACAAAAGAGAAATCTAAATCAAATCAATATTTGGTGTGACCACCCATTGCCTTCAAACCAGCATAAATTCTTCTAGGTACACTTGCACACAGTTTTTGAAGGAACTCGGCTGGTAGGTTGTGACATTGATGATCATCAGCACCTGTTTGGTAAAACTGGTTGATCATACAGCGACTATATTCCTACAGAATCCCTGACTTTGTGCAAGTGTACCTAGAAGAACTGATGCTGGTTTGAAGGCAAAAGGTAGTAACACCAAATATTGCTGAGAATTTTTTTGGGTGTGACGAGGTTGGACAGGGTTAGAAATTAGTAGTAATAGTAATTAGAGGGACAGCTCAGGTTTGACGTCTTGGTGACAAAGTTAGAGAAGCAAGGTTTTGTTGGTTTGGACATGTCCAGAGGAGAGACGAGGATTATATTGGAAGGAGGATGTTGAGGATGGAGCTGCCAGGAAAGAGGAGAAGAGGAAGACCAAAGAGGAGGTTTATGGATGTGGTGAGAGAGGACATGCAGGTGGTGGGTTTGAAGCAGAAAGATACAGAGGACCATAAGAAATGGAGACGGTTGATCCGCTGTGGCGACCCCTAAACGGGAGCAGCCAAAAGAAATAAAAAGAAGAAAATCATCATCTGCCGAGAGAAGAGACAGTGAATAAACTTCTTTATTGACCAAAAATATGAAGAAAAAAATCTGAATTAAATTAAATTTATTTAGTTATTGCACATGCATAGTCTAAACCGGTTAGCTGCAGTAAAACAAAGTAGCATAAACTACATATTTTCAAGCATGTGTAGTCCAAATCGGGTAGTTACAGTGACACTCTTGCCACTCTCTCACCCTCGAGCTTTGGTTTCGTTGTGTTTGCAGACGTTACACTCCCTTTTGAGTGTACTCTCGAGTAAAAAAAAAAAAAAAAAAAACGGAAGTAGTCATGCGAACACACACGTGCGGTCAGAAGCGCCGTTTCCTTTGTGCTGAGAGACTTGTTTGAGCGTTCCTTGGCTCTGTTTACAGCCCGGCAGGGTGTCACTCTTGCCAGATTTTATTTCCCACCTGTTTTGAGACAGTTCTTGGCTTTCCACCCATTTTGGGGTTTGTTTTTTTTTTCGTCTCTAATCCTTTAATTTCCACCTGAGGTTTTATTCAATATTTCAGGTTTGCTGGCAGCTTCGGGCCTCGCTCTTGTCCTAACCCACTTTGGCTCTCTGTGTTTGGAGTCGGTCACACAGAAACAAGGTTAGAACCAAAGAATGAGACCCGATGAGGCCAGAGGTTGTCAAACCCACATTACTGCTAAATAAACAGATGGAACTGAATGAGTCAAAAAAGCAGGTGGAAGATAAAGTCAGGAAAACAAAAGGTGGCAGGAGAGACACCGTCAGCGTTTTATAGTGGAGCAGCGCTGTCGGGAGGTACTCCTCATTAGCACGCTTCACTAAAACCGATGGACTCCCCCCTGGCGGCCGGGCGGGAACAGGCTCTTACACTGCAGCGCTTCTTTCACATTTCAGGCAAACTTTTGTTCTCCATCCATTTAGCATTACCCAGTTGTTACGTGGGTTAAGCTGAACTGGTATACCCTAAGAACATTTTAATTCAAACATATCTCATTTATGTTAAACTATAAAAAAAGTTTTAAAATAAAAGTAGCACACTTTCCCCGAAAATATTTCAATCATTTTCCCGTTTTTGAAAATTCTGCTCACTGAATATGAACATTTGTCTTAAGACAAGATACTAGGAAAATATTCATTAATTTCACCTTTGCTCATAAGCCCTGGCATTGGGGAACAAGAAAAGCATGTTTAGGACAGGGGTACTTTCACTCATCCGATCAGCAGAGAGCAGTGCGGCAGCGTGTCTAAAAAGCTCTATTTATCACTTTCACTTTTCCTTTTTATTCATATTTTCTACTGATACAGATTCTGCTGTTTGAACAAACATACAAAAACACCATTATTCTGCAAGAATAACATATCTAAACATTTTCTAAGTACATATACACTTTTGTACAAATTTCCAGTAATCCAGTAATCCATCAACCAACGCTTTATAGTCTAACAATCAAAAGTGATTTCACTCCCCATTTTAAAGTGTTATTTGATGGAAGATTAATTTGAACTATTACAAAAATCATTATGCACAATAATGCAATCCATATGGGTATCAAAAATGTTACTAAAACTGTGCATGGGTTTGAAGATTTCCTTGCTCAAACACAAATGATTCAACTGATGTGGTAATTGGGAGGGGAAATACAAAACTGCAGGACAGCAACCCTCCAGTGGCTGTGAACGCCCCCTTTTTATCTGTAAGAAGCTTCCTGAGATGCGTGTACATAGCGGCAATATCCGGTATGAGTGCTTTTACAGTCATTTTCTGCTTTGTCAAGTTGCCTCAACTTCAGAGTCATCATTTGAGAATTAAAGTACTGTCCAAAAGTTTTAGGCAGGTGTGGAAAAAATGCTGTAAACAAAGAATGCTTTCAGAAATATAAATAATGATTGTTTATTTGTATCAATTTACAAAATGCAAAGTGAGCGAACAAAAGAAAAATCTAAATCAAATCAATATTTGGTGTTACTACCTTTTGCCTTCAAACCAGCATCAGTTCTTCTGGCCCCTGATCTCAACATCATCCAGTGTGTCTGGATCACATGAAGAGACAGAAGGATGTGAGGAAGCTACATCCACAGAAGATCTGTGGTCAGTTCTCCAAGATGTCTGGAACAACCTACCAGCCGAGTTCCTTCAAAAACTGTGTGCAAGTGTACCTAGAAGAATTGATGCTGCTTTGAAGGCAAAGGGTGGTCCCACCAAATATTGATTTGATTTAGATTTCTCTTTTGTTCATTCACTGCATTTTGTTGATTGATGAAAATAAATGATTAACACTTCCATTTCTGAAAGCATTCTTTGCTTACAGCATTTTTTTACACCTGCCTAAAACTTTTGCACAGTACTGTATAAGAGTGGAGGAAGATGCTCACAGGTAGATTATATTCTTTTTCACACCACATTTTTTCCACACCTGTCTAAAACGTTTGTACAGTACTGTATGTTAGTTGAAAAAGAAAGAAAACAACTCTCTAGTTGCAAAGCTTGCAAACAGCACAATAGAGCAAACAGCAGGCCTCTGCAATACCCCAAAGCATTAGTGTGTTAGAGGCAGGCAACACATAGCTTACATTGCTTATGGTTATACATCACTGCACGACCAAAGGATTTGAATTAGGCTGTATTACTGTATAATTATATTTTTGGTCCTGGGAACATTCTGTAAAAGTAAGAAAGTATAGAGCATAGTAATGACAGGTTGTAAGGATAGCTTATGTTAGTACAGTTCATCATCTTAACGTTAACATTTGCCTGTAATGCTGATCTGAGACTAGCTTTGCACCTACTGGGAATTAAGCCTTTATTAGCATAAAGGACATTTTTCTACTCAGAGTGTGCATTCACATCACTTGATCACAATCCACAGTCTGCAAGTGGTGTTCTAATACGTGAAAAGTGTGTGTGTAACCCTAACCCTATCTCATCCTCAAGTCTTTTTCTGGTTCTTTACACTAATGTCAGCCAAAGAGAAGAATATGCAGTGCAGAGAAACTCTTCAAGTATTGGGAGAGGCAAGAGGGAAGAGGTAAGGCAGTGGATTTCCTTTTTATCTGTATAGACAGCCAGATCAGAACCATGCACTTCTCTTCATGTCTTCAAAAAGATCCTTCACGTGATGCATTTCCTCTTTCAGGTAAGAAGAGGCATTCATCTGGTCCAATTTATCAATGATCTGTTCCAAAATCAAACCACAGAGAAGGTAAAATCAGAATAAGTAAACTACATTTATTATGTCACATCAGCAATGAGATAAGGTACGGAGAGACTAACCAAACAGTAGATCTGATCTTTGTTTCTTTTTTTTATCTTTTTTACATAATTTTACCTTGTCCTTAATTCTCAACCAAAACGACATAATGAAACAAAAGATGAGCACTGATGAGCACCAATGGCCTAAATTTTGAATCCCAGCACAGGAAGTACAGAACCAAAGGCAGCACAGTAAAGAACATACCCCACCCACAAGCCACCAGCAACAACAACCAGGTTGACAAACCACAAATATGATATACTCTCAAAGAAACACTTTTTTCTTGTTCATTGTGCTTCATTGTGACAAAGGGGCCGAGCAAAACTGATTTAAATGTTATAATGATATATATCGTTTTTTTATCTTACATTTTTTCAAATAGAAAAAGATGCCATGCTTGTATGGGGTATGAAGAAAAGTGGAACGGCACAACCCCACGACAAATCTCAAAACTGTACCATGATAAACTGAGAAAAGGAAGTGAGAGAGGCGTGCTATAGAGCTAAATGGCATCCTCATTTGGGCAAAATGTGAAGACTACTTCTACTTCTACATCTACTTCTGTTAAGCACGCTGTAAACTTAAAATGTGTAACTTTAAAATATCCTGAAAACACAAATTCTACACAAATTAAAGTGGTGAAAAAATTGTGAGGTCCTTTCACAGTGAAGGCTTATGCAGTCATCATCATACCTCAGAGAAATAGCGTTGCATGTATTTGTACAACTCCCGAAGGGCAGCAGATGCATTGAATTCATTTTCATGCTTCTGTATAAAAAGAAACCAGTTATTCATTGTTAATGTCACCAGAAAGTCTAAACAGGCCTGAAGCTATGCTAGTGCGTGTCCACACAATGTGGCACTGTCTACAGAAACAAAGAAACTACATAAATCTCTTGCGCTTGATGTGTTCAGGACCTTAGATTCTTCTTGCAGGAAAGTGTTGAAATCTTGGCAGTTTATAGAAGACTGATCTCTCACCATCTTGTAATATGCCTTTACTTCCTGTTTATACTGAGGAATATCTTTTGCATACAGCAGCTTATTGGTTGGGGCGTGCTGTGGTGATAAAAGATAGAAGACATAAGAGTTAATTCATTAAATTATCCATTAAAAGATTGTTCATTAAATTATTCTTTCTTCTGGGCAAAAAATGTTTATTTTCATGCTTACCTTGCCCAGTTGTTGGTCAGTGAGGGAGAAGGAGTCCATGAAAGCTTGGGCTATGACAGACAAGCAGGCATCCAAGTGAGGTGTTTTCTCTAGGTCACTGAACACGAAGTTCGGGTTCTTCAGAATGTTCACCCAGAAACGGAGAGGCAGGCTGGAAGACAACAGGGCAATGTTCAGATCATACTAACTAGAAGATCTTCTTTTATGTTACTCCTTATGTCAAAAGTCATGTTGATGTACAGTAATTACCTGACATTGACCTAGAATATCTCTTGATTTCCAAATATTTTTATCGCCCTGGTCATTATCTCTGGTGAACATCATTTCCTCCTAACACAATTCAAATTGTCCATCTATCCATTAATTTTCTGCCGCTTGTCCCAAACGGGGTCACGGGGGAGTGCTGGTGTCCAACCCAGCGCACAGGGCGAGGACAGGGGACACACCCTGGACAGGTCGCCAGCCCATCGCAGGGAGGAGCGGGATGGGGACGGCACCTTGCTCAAGGGTACCTCAGGGCAACCCATTTGGAAGGGGTTCGAACCCCCGATCCTCCGATCATGTGGCTGATGCCCTAACCACTAGGCCACCACTTCCCCTAATTCAAATTGTGTTAACTTAAATATCAACATATTCTTCTCATCCTACAGCATCTGAGTGAGAATCTGAGGCTGCTGGACCTGAAAACCTCCCTCTGTAACATGATGCTGGACTTCCTGACTTGTAGACCCCAGTCAGTCAGGACTGGAAGCATCACCTCCAGCACCATCACCCTGAGCACAAGGGCCCTTCAGGGCTGGGTGCTCAGCCCACTGCTGTTCACAATGATGTGCAGCCAAGCACAGCTCGAACCACATCATCAAATTCGCTGATGATACAACCGTGGTGGGTCTGATCAGCGGTGGTGACGAGGCAGCATACAGAGAGGAGATACACCAGCTGACGGACTGGTGCAGAACCAACAACCTGTCTCTGAACATTGACAAGACTAAAGAGATGGTTGTTGATTTCAGGAGACCACGTCGTGACCACTCTCCACTGAATATCAACAGCTCTCCTGTGGAGATAACACAACAGCATGTGGACCCTCAACACCACCTCCATCACAAAGTAAGCTCAGCAGCATTTCTACTTCCTGCACAGACTGAGGAGAGCCCATCTTCCTTCACCTATCCTCACCATGTTCTACAGAGGAACCATTGAAAGCATCCTGAGTAGCTCCATCACTGCCTGGTATGGGAACTGCAACATCTCCAACCACAATGTTGTTTTATGTGTAGCACCAGGGTCCTGGAGGAACGTTGCTTTACTGTGTACTGTGTATACAGTTGAAATGACAATAAAAACCTAGTTGACTTGACTACTTTTATTTTAAAAATGAATCCTCATTTTTTAATGAACGTGCTAGCTATAGGCTTGCCAATATGCAGAACCAGTCAATTTTATCACTCCAAAAAAGGGTGTACACCATAACAACAAATGGTAACAAGCATATGGTCATTATCCTTGGCCAAAATAGTTCACTTTGGAAAGTATTTTTTGAAACAAGGCAGGTCTAATTATACTGACAGTCTCACGTCGCAAACCTCAGTCTGATGTACATTGTACAAATTCTGGAGAAACCCTTGACATCTTTAATCTTTAATTAGTAGCTTAGCACTTCACTGCTACAAAGTGTGTGCTCAATAACAACGAGGTAATAGGTCGTTTTTTTTTTCATGTTTTGTTTTCAGTGGTTTTACTTACTTAACTTTTTTTTTTCTTTAAACAGAAATGTTACCCTATGGTTTTAGCCCACAAAGTGTTTTTTTATGCCTCATGCCATATAGAAAAGAGGAGTACACAAAAACACTGCATGTCATGAGAAATTCTGTTGGTAAATGTCATGTTTTGTGGCGCTCTGCCCTGACTGGTTAGTCTAGAGGTATATAGGTCTCAGGGAGTAAAGGCAGAGCTGTTGGTCATTGCAGCTTTTGTTTCATGGTTTGTGTGAGTACTGTGTTTGGTTAATGCATGTGTGCTTCATGTTTATGTTGAATAAAACCCCGTTCCGTAATCCTGACTCTGCAATTAGGTCCAGCCCAATCCACCACAGTGTGTCAGTAAAGCTGTAAAGATCAGGATTACACAGAAAGTACATGCTAGAGGATATGAGAAAGTGGAGCAGTCAGTACTTATAATGCATTCTTTTTAGAGCTGTGATATTAAGACAAAGCCTTTTAACTTTTAAAGGACTCAGAAATCTTACAAAATGAATTACAGAATAGTGAAAGTGAAGACTTTTCATTGTGAGTACACAGCACAACACTGCCCAGCAAAATGCAGCCTCTGCATTTACCCCATACACACACGTGCAGCATGGGGCAGCTATTTCAAGTGGCCAGGGAGCAGTGATGAGGGATGGTACCTTGCTCAAGGGTACCTAAGGGAACCCTACTGGTATGGGAATTGAACCCATGACCTTCCAATCCACGGGCCAACTCCTTAACCACTAATCCACCGCTGCCCCCGTTATGGTACAATAGTACTGTTTTTACCCCTTTGAGGGAAACATTTACATCATTTATACCTTAAGGGGGCAATAAGGCAGCCAGTGCGTACTGCAACAGTTGTGCTCTCACTTCAAATACATGGCTTCAGGTGCCATGAAAACAGTGCCAAGGTCCTAATAGCATGAGTCTCAAATAAGAATTTTTTCCGAGTGCATTTTGAACATTAAAGTGAAACAAGACGCTTCTTTTTTGAATATACATTTTGGGTTCATAAACCACAAGACGCTTGGCAAGATCTTGAGTTCCTTTATGAGGATGCTGAAGTTTCATTGAGGAAGTCACATTTTTTCTGTGTGCTTGTTACATAAAAGCTTAAGCGAACTTTACATCATGTAGAATTGTACAAGCAGACTCAATCAGTACCTGTTTGTTTTCCAGATGTGGAGAACATCTGGATCTGTGATCCTTTTCTTTTCAGCTTGCACATCAAGGAAATCAAAGAAGTACTTCACTGCCGAGGGAGCTTTGTTGTATGGCATTCCCCAGATGCTCCTGAAGAGATTCTCCACAAAAGAGTGCACTGCCACCTGAGAGGAGCAAACTCATCCTTTACCAACAGCTTTTATAAAAACATGATGTCAATCTCGTTCAAAAGGACTTAAATTTATATGCTTTCTTGGCTAAAAGCTTGCAATCAGTTTAAAAACTAGGACAAATTCATTCATTCAAAATCATTTTACTCACATTTTTCCATTTTATTTGTCATCTACATAGGCCTACTGTTGTGACTTTAATGTAGCATTCTACTCCATTCTTATTTATTAGCTACCATCTACTCTTTTTCTTAAAATAGTACAAACAATACATTGATGCTAACCGAGACTTGTGAGACCTGACCATAACAACAAGTTTCATACTTTAATTAAATTTTGTCCATATTGGTGTTTTTGACACTAAATGTCAAAAAGTGGTTCATACACGCTTATCAGTCTTACCTTTGTTGAAAGTAGTTTTGTGAGATAAATCTCTTTGAGCTTCAGTTTCTTCCTCTCTGGATGATTCGTCTCATCTCTATCAATTTCTGGGTCGATCTGATAGATTGCAAAATAAATCTCATTAATGACATTTTCAGTGTAATTCCTTACACTGGCATGCACTCTTTGAACAGTGGGCAGAGAATTTGTCTTTGCATTTAACCCATTCTTTGCACACCGGTAGAGAACACACACACACACACACCAGGAGCAGGAGCTAACTCACCACTGCCCCAGGAAATCAAAGGCCATTTATCTTTTTAAAATACATACTGTTTAATACAACTGTCATTAGACGGCAGAAGGGGGCTAATGAGTGGACTAATGAGGCTACAAGAATGGTTCAAAATATGCAGTTTGTGAAATGGAAAGAAATAAATAATATATTTGTCAAAAGACAATTTGAAATGATCCAGAACATGCTGATTGAAGTGCACATGCTGAACAGTCAAGCAATGAATCATTTCGACAATCAAGAAAAACAACAATTGAAATGACTACACCAGACTTTTAAAAACAAAAACAAAGATCAAAAGTCATTATAACTACACATTCAGAATACACCAGGGTAGAGAGGGTCCATCTTGCATCAGGTTCCTCAACATTTTCTTTTTATACTCCTGAAATGCTTATCTAAAAATGCTGCTCACGACATCCAACTAGATGATACATTTCTGGTCCTTTTTGTAGCTTAAAGTAAATAAGACAAGTGCAGATTTAAAAGTGTATGTCCACTAATGAAAAGCTGCAGGTGGTTTGAGGGAGGTCTTGGTGATATATCAGGGATTTAGTGTTTTATCTCAGGCTATTCTTTGTGTGTCATGGATCGGCTGAAAGTAGCTGTCTAGTCGTACAATACAGTTTAATTACATCAATTCTCTGTAAATTCATCTTTTCAGAAATACAAGGTTTTGTTCCAACAGTGGCAACACGCATAAAAAATATGACTCACTAGGTGGAAGTACTTTGTAGAGAAGTTCTGATCATCTGTAACATAAAAAGAAAGTATATAAAAAAGGTTACACACATTCTTATAATAATTTACATGAATGGCACACATTTACTACAGCTAGACCGTCTGGTAGTTCTGGTAGTGAATGTTTCTCCCATGACATTTTCAGATAAGAACTAGATTTGAAGCATTTAGGCTTTATTACTAACACCTAGAGTGACATACGGACATATTATGACTTTAAATTGGGACAGTTTAATTGGGACAGTCTACCCTTTGAACATCCTGATAATCCTGCTAACCCAACTTAAAGCAGAGCATCTGGCTAGTTTCTCTTTTGAGATAAGGTAACGTTAGTGAACAGTTGTATTAACAGTTGTATTAAAGCAAGTAAGGGAAGTGAAATGCAGAAGTACGCAAATGAAAAACATTGTTGCTTTATTTTCCAGCAGACAGACAGCATGCACTTCACTTTGTGGCGCTGTTAATAACACTTCCTTATTCTGTGCTGTCAGACCAAAGCCCCAAACAAGTAGTTATAGGGGTCAAACTAGGCTGTAGCTATAACTAAATGTGATAAAAATGCACTAGTTCTTTGCTTAAGTAAAGGCACAAATATTTGTGCTAAACTGCTCTGTTCAACTGAAATCAGTACTGATTCAAATTCTCAGCAAATATAAAAGGTTGTTTCTGAAATGAGTATAAAAGTAAAAATAGTTTTCAAAAAGACATGTCTATCATCTGTGTCTTCGCAAAGCTAACTGAACCTCATGCCATATTATCATAATCCACAGTCTTAGTTTTACCTATAAACAAAATAAAAATGACTTATAATAAAGAATGTTGACTTCACTGCCTCACTTTTACACATCTCTTTATTAGTTTTCCCCATCATTTAATTTTGGCCTCCTCCCCACGGTTGTTTTTCAATTTCTTTCTTCTTACATCTTTTATGCCATTTACAATTGTGGCATTTAGTAGGGACCCAGTGGTGGTAGTGCTGGAGGTGGGATTCGAACCTGGGACCTCTTGATCCAGAAGTCCGCAGGCAAGTACACTACCACTAGACCACCATTAACATCTTGGTACTTCTGATGTGCATGATATGCAAGACTGGTTACCCCAATTGATCATAATTAATATGTGTAATGTCCATTTAGGCTGATTTGTCTTCATGCTGAGAAACATGATGTTGCAACATAAGAATACTTGATAAAATTCACTGACACGATAAAAAAAACACAAAAAATGTAAATGTAGAAAGTTTTTTTGTATATTAGTGTCATGGGTGTAAAAGTAAAAGAATAAGTACAGAAACTCAATAAATACTCACATAAAGATACCAGCAAATTCTATTTAAGTTACTGAACTTAATTTCTCCCCATCTCTGATTATAATATACAGTGCTGTGCAAAAATCTTGAGCCAAACCTCACTTTTTCATATTGTGCTTCCAAACAGACTTTATACTGAGGAATAGAACAGTTGCCCAGCCTACCTGAAGGACAAAAATTTTAGTTCTCATTTTCGGTCCAGTCCCTGTCCCTGACCAGTTTCAGAGGTTTGTTTTTAGTTTGTGAATTCAAACAGTGACCCACATATGCATAATTCATGAATTCATGAAGCAATGAGGAAACAGATACAAATGACGAGGCTGGTGATTAGTATATTGGTAATGCTGAATGCTGAGTGGATGCAACCTCAAGGCAGCTTGTTTCTTTAGCCTCTTTGTTGCCTGTAAAACATTTGTTCTGTAATTTGATCTTCTCAATATAGAAAATATAAGTATAAGAAAAAATAGTATTTAGCACCAACAAGGTGATTTCTAAGTAAAATATAATCAAATCAGTGGTGACTTGAGACATTTGCACAGTACTGTACATATCATCCCCATGCAAACATTTCTAGCCTATCATCTTATTACTGGATTGTAATCAGCATTATTACACGTTACACAAGTGTGGATGATAAGCATTTATTAGAGAATAGCTTCAGGGGCTCAGCTTTACAACTAAAGCTGGGTTTAATCTTATTCATACAACTGAGTAAAAGCACATAAGTTTTAAATCCGCACAACTCTCAGAAGTTCTCAGTAAAAAGCAAAACTTATCCAGGGAGAGTGTCTGACAAATTCAAGGCACTTTGCCATCATTCAAGTCATGAGTCAGCAGAAAGAAACAACACTTGCGAAAGTACGTGCAATAAGTAATAAACCATTACTTCTAATAAAAAAAAAACACATATGCGATATGTGCTGAAGGTACTACGTTTGCATGTTAGTACTTGAATAAAAGTAGCTCATGCACACTGCAAAGCAGGCCCTGTGGATACAAAGCTTCTATTTATCCAGTGTCCTACATCGACCACACGGGTGTGTGTGGTGAAGGGCTTTCTCAGAAAGGGTTTACACTGTAACCTCACTTTTTCTTAACTGTTTAATATAAGATAATATGAAGTAGACAAATCTTGTGTAAATATATGAATGCTTCTCAAAATCTATTTTGGTGCTACAGATTTAAGTTCCCTGTTCCTTGTAGTGCTTATTACATGACAGCCAGATTTTGCAATCAGATAATGGGCAACACAGGACAAAATCAAGGCTTTTGTTGAGAGCTCAAAGAAAATTAAAACATAAGCTATTTGGGGTTTCTTGAAAGCAACCATGAAAAGCATGCACTAATCTACGCCCCCTTTCAAAGGTATATTATACTCACCCTTTAAACTTGTCTGTGGACTGAGAGGTGCATGGACCTTTTTAGTCATTACTTTAATGGAAGCTCCATCTGGGATCTGTGGAGAGAAATGATCCCTGTATGATTCATTCACACACACAAAAAAGACTCCCAATACTGCTGCGATGCAGTTTGTGAATGTATCATGTGGGATCTTTAAGCTAATACTTTGTTCACTCAGTCTTGCGACACAACTGCAAATGCCTACTTTTCAATTCCTTAAATGAGGTGAACGTTCAGATCAAGAGGGTGATTGACATGTGCAATGTGTTTGCAATTCCACTGGCACAGTAAGCTGCTTAACTAACCCCATGCAAATAAACAAAGGAAGTGGGTGCTAGTTTCACAAAGCTCTGCACAGATCGACTCACGTTTCCTGAGCAAAACGGACACTTACTTGGTAATGCTTGAGGGTGTTTAGCATGGTCACCTCCCCTTGAACTTCAGAGCTGTTGTCTACTTCCTCTAATGGCACATAATTTTGTTCCTTCTCATATTCTTTCAGGTGTGAAGAAATAACAAGAGACAAACATTAGGCTTTATGTGACTATTAACAGTAAAAGAGATATTTTAAATGAAGCCTTTATTTTATTGGATTGTTATACTTCAGAGATCCTCTTCTAGACTGCATAGAGCAGTGGTTTCGAACAGTTCGGGAGGCTATACCGCCCTGCATGTTTATATTGCTTGGCTAACTCTTTCACACCCATTAAACCCAAGAATTACCTGTTTAATACTTGATTTATTGCCTCAAGTATGTTGAAAGCATGAAAGAAACTAAAATATGTAGAATACCGAGGCACACAGGACTAGAATTTTTCTCTAAAGTGTACAGAAAGTGCTATCAAGTTGGCTGGGGTGCTGTAAATGTAAATGAAAAGGTGTTTTAAAACAAACGTTTCTCTGCCTAATGTAATATTTGTGTAATACCAGGTTGCAGGGTGATTGGATTTTCAAATAAGCATACTAACCAATGTCAATCTCTCTCAGTTGTTGAGTATATGGGAAGCCAAATTTGCGCTGGAAGGTCTGCAGGATCTTTTCCTTGACCTGCTCTATTGTATCACAGGTCAATGCATTGACCTCTAGGGGTTCGCTGACCTCTCCCTCTGTCCCGACAGCAAACAGCACCTTCAGCTTCTACAAGAGGCAGCAGAATGAAGGGAAGAAAAAAAAATGTAAACATTCATTACCTCATCTTGGTTCCCTTCCTTTGTTGTCCATCTTTTTTGACATGTGCCTTTGCTTTGTTCCTTTCCTGTTTCATATCATGCCCCTCATCTGGGCTTAGTTTGTTAGGAAAGGGTCTGTGTCTGTGTATACGTATATATAAAATCCTTTGTGGATTCCACAATATCTTGTGCTTGTATGTTATATTCTTTGCATTATTCCTTGTTTCTGGTCTTCTGTTGTAAATCCTTGTTTTTCCTTCATCTGTTTTCCTTCCATTTTTCTTGCTGCCTTAATTTTAAATGACATTTCTTGAACATGGTCCTTTATAAGAACAACTTGCACTTGCATGCCGTCACTATGTTATAACTGACATGGAGAACTGTAAATAACCTGGCCACCACACCTGTTGCACAACATGATAAATCCCCTGAAAACCCTGATCACAATTTGTTAATTTTACTTAATTATAAAATCTGTGCTGTTTAGTTCTGGAAAGTACTCTATCAGAACTTCTCCTTGGACCTCAATTTATGAAGATTACTTTTTTGGTGTGGCCTAGTGTTTCCTGCAAGAGGATGCTGGATGGCAGTTAAGAAGAAGTTTCTTGCACAAGGAGCAGGAATGTATTGCGTAAGTGCTGTTACGAAGCATCCCACAATTTGCTGTTGCATCCAGAAAAGCTATTTCATGGTTGGCAGTCTAGGATTATGTAATCCTAAAAAGTAATAAAAATCTTTTATAAAAAAGTGAAAAAAAAGCACATCAATAATTAAAGATAATTAAGGAATATCTAGGTGAATAGAAGTTATTTATTATTAGTATTATTATTATCATCATCATCATTATTATTGTTATTATTGTTGTTGTTGTTATTATTAATTGGTTGTACTGCAAATCATGTGCAAGCTTGCAAATTTAAAATCAGTGACAAGGTGTTCCAAATTCCCTGTAGTCAGTGGACAAATGTTAAAGTTTAATAAACAGGAGGTGCACACCAGAGGGCTGAAATTAAAGTCCTGTGCTTGCCACAGCAGCCAGTCTTCATTTAGAGTATACAGAGCTTTCTCAGTCACTGCATCCACCGGCCCTTTAGAAATCTGTTGGATCAGAGCAGACACCAGCAGGAACAGTGGTTGCCCAACAGACTCCTGTTAAAAGAACACATATAAAGGTGAGCACTTGCCTCAACACAGCCCTGTATAAACAATAGAACTAAAACATCCTCAGAGAGCAACTTCTCCTTTTTCCTTTTCCTGCATGATGGAGCATCGTGCCAAAAGGAAAATGTGATAATTAAATTGCTCAGAGAACAAAACATGGAAACTATAGGTCCCAAACTTGTGGTCAATCCTAAAGAGACAGGTGGACAAACAAAAAACTCACAAACTCCAAGCATTGATTATGCAAGAATGGGCTCTATCAGTCCAGATTTGGCACCTAAGTTGACTGACAACATGTCAGGATGAATTGCAGTGGTCTTGGAAAAAGAAGGGCCAGCACTGCAAATACTGACTCTTTATATAAACTTTATATAAAATGTAATTGTCAATAAAAGTCTTTGAAATTTATGAAATGCTTGTAATTTTACTTTAGTAAATCATTAGACATCTGACAAAAAGATCTAAAAACAATCAAGCAGCAAACTTTGTAAAAACCAATGCATGTGTCATTCTCAAAACTTCTGGCCACAGCTGTTTATCTAAGGTTTATCGCAAGTGGAAGACTGAGGCTATGTGAGCCTTGAGGTTACTTAGCTATAAATTGTGATGTGCAGTTGTCTGAGGCCATTTTATTTCCATATCGTACATACTGGGTTCTTTTTTGAGACTTTATAGAAGGGTCTGTGTTTGTCTGATGTGACTATGTGGTGGTGGTCTAGTGGTAGGGTACTTACGGACCCCACGAATCCCACCTCTAGCACTACCACCATTGGGTTCCTGAGCAAGACCCTTAACCTGAGCTGCTCCAGGGGGACTGTCCCTGTAATTAGGACATGGAAGTCGCTCTGGATAAGAGCGTCTGCTAAATGCCCTAAAATGTAATGGGCATTTGATGGGCAAAATGAATGCCTTCTCTTGTCATGTAAATATGTATATGTCAGATCATTTATATCATTTAGATCATGTATAGCTCTTGTATATGGATGTTCCTTGTTCTTTATATATTTTTTATTTTTCTTTACATATATCTTTCTATTTCTATTCTTTCTGTCTCCTTGATAAGGATGCCCTGTAACACCCAAATTTCCCATTCGTGGGATAATAAAACATTACTCTATTCTATTCTCTATTCTAAAACAAGCTTCTTTATGGTTGTTAATTTTTTTTATGAAACCTTTAAAATCAATTTTATTTTCAAATAAAGGGTAAAACTGGGCTGTTTAATGTGATGAATAAATAATGAAGAAAAGAGAAATAATGATGACTAGTGAAGAAGGCAATGTAAGATCAGATATGAGCTCAGTACCTGGCAAGCAACAGCTTCATCCCCTTTAATATGAGCCATATATAAATCCTTAAAAAAGTGAGTATTTTATGAAGTGCTACCCTTCATTTTAAACAATCATGCTGTTATATTTTTGTTTTTGAATTAAGCCAAATAAATTCCTTGTTTTATTAATGTTCTGCACTTATGGGTGACCAAATAAATGGAGAGAACTAGTACAGAGGGATAAATGTTTCTACAGAAAGATGGCTAGAACTAGCGGTTAGCTGTTAAAATTGACTGACCCTGAGAAAGCCATACAGGCAAATGGACATCCAGTTGGTGAGAAGTTTTTCGACAATGGACTCTGTACGGCGGAGTAGGAGCTTGGGCTGGGTATTGCTGGGCTGATCCATCAGACACTGGAGTAGGTTCTCCATTAGCTGAGTCAGATATGGAAGATCATCATGTAGGGCTATAGTCAGCAGAGATGCCACTGTACACCTTTGAACCAATGAGCGATAAACACACAATCACTCAAGATATCAACCAAATGTTAAAGAGCATCTCTAAACCTTCAGTTATAATCAAGGGCTATATTCCAGTTATAATTTGGTGATTTTCCAATTTTGTTAAAATAAACAAATTAACCCATAGTATGAACAAATACGCTGAGAGAGGTGTTTAAGTGGATAAACCACCAGACGTATGGACTCTAGAAATTGATTGTCTTGCTCTATAAATTTGCTCAGTAGAATAAGACCCACTTGTCTTTAATTCCAAAGTTTTTTTGCTCCTCCAGAGCATGGACGAAACAGGTTAGGAACATCTGATCTTGAATCAGTGCAGAAAGAGCCCGGCATTTTTCATCTGCTTCTATTTTCACAGCATCCTGATGGGAACACCATAGAAAAACACAAAATAACTTTATAAAACATTTCACAAAAATGCTGTAAATGCTGTAATGAACCCTCAACTTCATGGGTTCTCCACTGAACCTGGAGGCCCAGTGTTTACCACAGTTAGTGATTTCCCAGTGCTGTGTTTAGTGAAAGAGTTTGAGAAGAGGAACTACCAGACTATTCACTGGTCCTGTAGTACTAGGGTTTTGCACTGTAAATGTATTTAATAAAACCTTGACACTTAATTGTTTCTGCCTTAATCCCCATCTTCCAGAAAAGGAGCCATTAGGTCACAGCCCAAAGGAGTTTAAATCTGCTTTCATTTCACATCTTTTAAAGTGAAATAAGAAAACTTTGAGCATGTTATCAAAGAGCTAACCCAGTTAACCCAAACTACCAAATACCTCACCTGGCCAATGTCTTTGATCATCAAGCTTGCTAAAGGCCCTCCCTAAAGACAGAACAGAACATGTGAATAGTTCACACAGCCACAGAAACGCACACCTGCTCATGTAACACTTACCAATGAGATCATAAACAAAAGCAGAGCTCACAAACCTCAGGAAAAAATATTTTCAGCGCAAAATGCTTGTAGTCCAAAAAAGGAATGGCACTGACATTTTCGATCAAGTCTGATTTTTCAGTCTGCAAATCCACAAACCCTGCATACAACAAAAAACAGGTCTCTTAATACCTTTATGGACATTCTTTTTTACACAAATATATTACTCTATATGGTGCCCTAAGTTTCTTCCTCAGTTACTCACCTTGCCTGATCTCGTTTCTAATTTCACTTTCCAGGAGTTCCAGGCGCTCGTTCATTTGTGCATTCAACTGCTGTTTGCTCTTACGATGGATAAATACTCCAACTGAACAAAAAGTTTACACACACAAAAAATTACTTAGCAAATAACTAAGCATCTCTCAGTCACTAACTAAAGATACTAAAGACAATATTTAAAATGAAGCACAAACCCGCAAACAGCTCAATACTCACCAACAGCTCCAAGAAGAATTAAAAGAATCAATCCGCAAAGCACATATAAATAAGCAGTATTCTGTGCCATCATTATAACTTCTTCAAAATTGCCAACCACAAACTGAAATAAATGACATATAAACAAGAGATATTCAAAGATGTCCACGCATTAAAATGTAAATATGGACAGATGGGTTCATTGTAGATGATTATTACAATAGATGGAACAGTCATACCCTGAGTGAGTCCAGACTGATTGCGTCTTTTTCTCCTGAAATTCTGCAGATGACAGTTCTGGCTTTTACTGCTTCTGTGATACATTTAAATTGCTTCTCTTCCTTTAAACCAACAACCGTCACATCATCCGGGGTCAAATTCAACGTGTCCTCTCTTTTCTAGCAGTAGAAGAGTAAATATGGGATAAATATAGTATTCATGCCCCAGCAGGTTAAGACTCACTGTTGTGGTACTTATAAATATTTAGTTTTTAGTTGCTTAGAATGAAAATTGCTTGATAGTGAGTTGAATAGCCTGATAAGACTCCCAGAAATGCAGACATACTTGTATGGTGACTAAAACATCTTTGTCCACCTGAGTGGTGGTAAAACTGATCAGTTCAGGATCTCTGTGGTAAGAGAGGTTATTGGCACAGTGCACCATCTTGTTCCCAACTGTGAGAAAGACTCTGACTGTAGAAGCCTTGTATTCATTAAGATGAGGAGTGTGGAACCAAAAGGTCTGGGAAAATGGGAAAGATAATTCAGATGTTAGCGATATTACTAGTGAATGTTTGCAGCAAACTAACCATTTTCATATGTGCTTTCATCTTTCAAAAACTTTGCTTTCAAATTTTGTACTAAGATTGTAGATTTGAATGATGTTTTCTTATGTTCTGTTACTAAAATAATTCCTCATGCATCTACATTATCTGGCAAAGGTACCTAATAAATAAACATAGACAGTTTTATAATTTCTCTTATCTTGCATAAATAAGGTGGTTGTAGTTATTGACATTATACTGGCAGATGGTGCAAATGCACAAAATAAAAAAAGGTGAGGATGCCGATAATTCTGATGTGATGTTATATCATTAAATACATTTTAATTATACATTCAGATTGAGCCAAATAAATTTTATGATGCCTTTTCTCACATTAATGAAGGCTGACAAAAGTTATCGAGCCGAGAGGCTGCTGTCAACTCTTTCTGCAAATTTAGCACACTTTCATACCTCATTTCCGAAGAGGGTGACCTCTGTTTGACCTGGCGATGAATCAATAATGACTGCATCCACAAACTTCAAATTGTTCCCGAAAACTCGAATCTTCCTCCCACCACTAAATAAAAAATGTTTAAGACTTTCTCAGTCAATTATTGAAGGGTTTTGAAACAGCAGATGTGGTTGGTTGCCAGTAAAACAAATGTGTTCTCATAACTAAAAATGATATAGAGGGAAGTGGGGACTAAATAGTTATACTTGGTTAAACTTTATTTATCACAGAAACACTGAGCCCCATTTCAGTTAAAACGGAAATAATTTCATACGCTAATCTGAAGTTTGCAGTCAAAAACTGTTGGTAGGAAACTTTTTCTCCAGCTGTAGTTTCGCTACAAAATGAGGGTTTGAATGAATAAGACCAGAAAAGCTTACTATAACAATTTCAAGCTAACTTCCATTTAGCCTCCTTATTGGTTTATGGAGGCATACACTGCCTTAGAGTTTGCCATACTGTATATATTTTAAAAACTGTGATCCTACTTCTTTTCTAGGTTGGTTTTGAAATGAAACTTTAAATCTGTTCTCGATGTGTTTGATGTGGTTAATTAATGTTATTCTATTTATGACTCAGTTGTCAGTTTTTGTTTTGTCTCTGCTGTACCTTTGCCAAGTGATTTTAGGGTGCAGTCCAGTACAAGCAGGCAGGGAGCCATATGTGATGGTGGCATTGCTATGACATT